>PVJL010005871.1:0-20896 GCA_004026885.1 Lyroderma lyra
CCCCTCCCCCTCCTATTTCCTGCTATCTTGAGCCCAGCCTTCCCCACATTGCATTGTGCAAAGCCACTTTTAAGTGAGACAAGCTCACTTGGGTTAGGATTTTGAGTCAAAATTTCACAATTCTACAATTCTAAATGGGCTCCTGTTTTTCTCTTCTGCAATTTTAAAGTAGGTTCCCCTTTTTCTTCTTTAGGATTCATTTTCATAACAATTTTCATTTTATCTTATTATCTCATGGCAAATCCTTGCTCGAAGACCCAGTTCTGAAACAGATTTTTTTCTTTAATTATAAGCTTTTCACTTTGAGTTTTAAGTTCACAGTAGAATGGAGTGGGAAGTAAGTTTCTGTGTACCCTCTCCCAACATGCACTCAAAGCTCCTCACCATGAATACCTCACACCCGTGTGGTACATTTGTAACAACTGATGAATATGCATCTGCATGTTATAATCGCCCAAAGTCCATAGTTTACATTAAGATTTACTGTTGGTGTTTTACGTTCTGTTTTGATGAATGAATAATCACATGTATCCAGTAATAACTCTTAAAAACCACAAGTTCCTTGAAGTTAGGGATGAGGCATGATTTATTCCTGGTCCTGCCAACTGCCAACTAGCAGGTGGTTGCTTGGTCAAGTTCACCTGTTTGAAGTTTTTCCTTCCCTTCGTAGTGCTGTTTTTCCTTAAGCAGTGATGCCACGTGAGTTGATGGACTCAATATTAGGTGCTGGCAGTTCTTGTCCTAGAAAATATTTTTTTCTTCTTGAGCTGAGCTACCTTCTCGCTAGTTCTATCTAAAGCAATAGTTCACTCACTTTAGTAAACTCCCAATCAAATTAATTATTTGAAACTTGCATTGGATCAAGCATTCATTAGACAGTGACATTTAGTTCCAACTATAGACAGGAGCCTGCCTTCAAAGGAGTCGTGACACCCCCAGTTCAATGCAGAAACAGCGTAACACTGTAGAACACGTGAGCCATTATCACACCATTATTATTACCATTATTTGGGAAATAACCTAATATTCAGTTTTAATTTGAAATAATTGTTTTCAGTAAGTTTATTTTACGCCTGACCACATAAGCTCTGCTTTTTTCATCTCTGTTGCCATAGGAACAAATAGATTAATACAATTGTCTGGGCATAGTGCAAATAATCTCTTTCCTGTATGTTTTTTCATTTGAGATTGTCAAATTGAAGGACTAGAGTTCTCCCAAAACTTCAAATATCACAATTTGGACACCATGTAATCCATCTATCATTACTTTTAGGGCTACTGGAGATTTTTTAGCCTTTACTCATTAGCATTCAGTCGGAGCTATGCATAGAACATTTGGGTTTTGCTTTCTTTCTCATGAATCTCATGGTAATCAGAGGGCTGTTCTGTCTGGCAATGATTTTTTAAGTATTGCAAAAAAAGTGGGGGCTTTTTCTCAACAATATCACAGGGGATGCCCCCGCATAATGGTAAAGGTTGTCAAATGGACGTACTAGTATAACTAAATTCAGTAGACTCTCGGTTAACCGGCCCCCATGGGGACTGGGAGATGCCGGATAAATGTAAGTAGACTCTCTGTTAACTGGAACTCAAGCAACCAGCACTCCCAAGCAACTGGCAATGTCTCAAGCAACCGGCGAAATATTTTGCCGGTTGCTTGAGAGTGCCAGTTCCTTAAGTTCCACTTAACAGAGTATCTGCTGTACTTCTCTAAGCTTCAAGTAAAAATTCAAATCAAAGGACTTGAAGAGCTCCTCCCACACCCGCCCATGCCTAGAGGAGAAAGCCACAGCTTTGGGAACCTTGTCATCAAATTGAGTGGCTCAGGGTGGAAGCAGGAACATCCACATGAAGGTGTGAAGACCTTCAGGAAGCCTTGACATATCTTCAAAGGCATCAAGCTGGGGGAGGAGAGGGGAGGCGAAGCAGTGTTAGGGCTATTTAAAACCATACGGTACTCGTATAAAACACCTGCAAGGCCAGAAACTGCATATGGGCGATTAGATTAGGAATGCAGAATCCGTGGTCACATGCCTGCATTTGTGTCCCAGGTTTACCTCTTCTTAGCTGTGGTCACTGGACAAGTTACTTAGCATTTCCAGATTTCGGTGGCCTCCTTCAAAGGGGGGGATATTTTCTAAATCAGGATTAAATGCAAGTGACATGCATAGAAAGTGTTTTACCACAGTATTTGACTTACAGCGAGCATTCAACCAATGGTAGCGATCACTAGTATTGTTTAAGCACACTGTCACATCCGTCCCTTGTTCACTGAGATTTCATCAGCTTTGGGTGACAACATGGTTTATCTCATTCCGATCAGAAGCTGCAACTAGCAATTAAATGACTTCCGATAAAATAGGGGAATTGACTCATGTCTTAGTAAGTGCTGTGTATTGGATGAGATGTGTCAAAACAGAACATCCAGTTGTCAAAAACAAAAGTGACAGAAGCATAAAAAAGAGGGGGGTAGCACTGTTTGTTGGTGGTGAGAAGGTTGAGACTTTGCAAGGCAGACGCTGAATGCAGGGGAGGATATAAAAAGAGAAATAAATGTGGGGTCAGTAGGAAAGGGACCGTCATCATCATGGCCTCAGTATTGGCCACACGGGCCACACTGGCCGCCTTTCAGTTTTTCTAACTCGTCACCTTTTCCCACTTTGGCCCTTTGCATTTACTTTCCCCCCTGCCTACCCCTCTTCATCTGTCATTTAGGGATTAATTAAAACATCACTTCTTTCCGGAAACCGTCCTGATGCCCTGATCTAGGCCAGGTCCCACCGTGAAGTTCTGCCATCCCGTAGCACTGAGCTGCCGTCCCATGATGTTAGACTTCCTCGTTTAATGTTTAATATCTGCCTTCTCCGCTAGACTGTAAGCTCCGTAAGAGTGGGGACTGCCCCTGGTGCTTATTCTGGCAGAGCTGCACACAGGGGTGGTTCTCAGTGATTACAGGCTGGCCCATCAGTGGGAAAGGAAAACTTCAGGCCATATTCTTCTTCGTCCACCTGTCTCCACCTCCCTTGACAACAACAGTACTCAGAACAATGCTTGTGTCCTGTAGGGTGGGGAACAGAAGACAGTGAGTGCCCACTCAGCAGATAATGGAGAAGATTCTTCCTCTCAGTATTCTCCATGCATCTCTCCTGCTCATGACATGAGCCTGTAAATAGCCACCAGACTTCCCATTTGTGGTGTGAGGGTATCTCCCCTTGGGTTCCAACACCACTGGAAGCTATGCCAGAAAGCAGTTACTAAGAATGCTGTTGTCAAGACAAGAAGCCATGGGCTTGGGAAGTCTCTAAGGACAGTCATTTATTCATTTAACCATCATTTAATGATAGTAATAGTAATTGGCACCTATAGAGTGCTGATCTTGAGTCACATCACTTAGTCCTCACCATAACCTTATACAGTAAGTACCATTAATGCACCTTCCTGCAAATGAGAAAACGGAGGCACAGTACAACAAAGCAACTTCGCCAAAGCCACATATATAACAAGTTGTGAAGGCAGGATTTAAACCTGGACTCTTAACCAGGTTGCAATTTTGCATCCTATGGACTGCACAGCCAATGACACCCCAAGAGGGTTTCTGATAGTTGGATAACTTACCTTTTTGAGACACCATGAGGGAAGTTACTCCTCACTACTCCTGGATTCTTTTTTCCTTTGGTCAATTGCAGCTTCTCCTTAGACAAGGATGTGCTTCTTGTACTTAAAAGGAAAAAAAAAAAGAACTTCAGCTTTGGAAGCAGATGGTGTAATTTTAAGTGATTAGACCATTATTAATGTTCAGAGAAACATTTCCAAAATATTTCTCTAGGCCTTTGATTCAATGTCATCCCAATAAATTTAACAATAAAAAAACTATACTATTAACATGCTTAGTATGCACATTTTCTACCTAAAAAGTGGCTAATTTGTTATGGTTTAACATTTTCAAAGACCCTAGAAAAGAGGAAACTCATTACCATACTTTTGCTAAATACATGTAGTGGTGTTTTCTCTGTTCCTTGTTTGGGATCTAGAAATGTTTTGTCCATAACCCTATGGCATGACTTGGTGATACCAGCAGAGCACTGGTAGTTCTTTTGCCTCCTCTTTAGGCTCACTAAAAATATATGGGTTTCATCAATGTCCGTGATAACTACAGATTTTATCATGTGGAAATTTACATTTTAAATTAATTGGATGTTGGTCGAGTAAGCAATGTGGAATAACAAACAGAGCATGAGAAGATATGGATTTGAGCACTTGACTGTCATTTATTGGCTAATAAAGTGTTTATTGATCACCTGCTATGTACTGAGCACCGTGCTAGGCTCTGGAAATACAAAAATGTGTAAGACAACATGGCCCCTGCCTTTTATGGAACTTTCATTCCTTGGGGAGGGAAAGAGCTTACTATTTTGAGGAACTAAAGAGAAATGAACTGCCTGGAGTGTAATCAAATGGTTGGGGAGTGGCACAAGGTGAAGCCATAGTGGGAGTCTGAGCTGAGAGATGCTTTCTGAGGGTGAAAAAGATTTCGGGTTTCTATTCTGTGTACAGATAGGAAGAAGCTGTTAGGAAAATGGATAGTTCCCGTTCAGACTCTGCTGGTTGCAAGTGATGGTAACCCATAAGAACTAGCTCAAGAAAAGGGAGTTCATTATCAGGCAAAAAAGGTGCATTCCGGAAATGCAAAGTCAGAAAACGAAGAACAGCCAGGCCTTGCAGAAACCAACTGAAAAGTAGGAAGCCATGATGACTGAGGTTGTTCTCCTTCATGCCTGCTCCACTCTCTTGCTTCTTTTCTTTCTATACAAACTGCCTTCCTCTATCTATTCATATTACACCTGTCCCATAAGGGGTGTCTTAAATGCCAAGGCCAGGTGACCTCTCAGCTCAGTTACTCAGAACCTTGTGTCTTGCTTTCCAAACCTAACTGTCCTAGAATGAAATCAAATAAGCTTCAGGTCATTCCTCTGAGTAGAGTCCCTCATGCAAGGCTTTGTCATGGGGATTATAATAGACTACCTATGTCTGGTGTCCATTCTTAACCTAGATAGCTAAGACTGGCAGGATGGTGTCACCTCAGTCGTTGGGGAAAATAAGCCATGAAAAGCTATCTTATTAGTACATTTTTGTAGCAATGTGACAACTTGGTCCTGTCAACCCCAGGACCTCATTAATGAAAATAAATGAGAGAAAGTTTTCAAAAATGTTTTTGTAAACTGTGATGGTTTGATAGAGGTTGGTGAATTTCTGTTTATCCACTGTCAGATTGCTCTATGTACCAATAGACACAAGGAAAAGAAGCAAGATACACAAAAGTCTAGGGAATAATGGAGAGGGGAAATTATTCCAATTAGTTACCAGCCATATCTCCTAAATCCAGCTCTCTTAATGATCCCGAATACAGGTGGCCAAAGTGATAATTGACTCTCCAAATTCTAGTTGGAACTAATTTTCTACTGTCATTCTAATCCTTTAGAAACACTGTGCCATCATTTGGGGCAACATGATAAGAGGACGAATATCTAAAAGTTGATTTAGGGGCTAGAATATGCCCTTACACAAGAGGGGATGAGAAGTCCACGTTGTTAAGAGCACACGGGTACTTTTTCTTTTGTTAATAAAGGATGTCACTCCTAGCAATGAATGGTGGTGGCTATAATTCCGTCAAGGTGAGTGGTTTCAGGGGTTGAATTACCTGTTCAATGTGAGACATCACCGGAACACGTCCTTTATAAGCACATTTCAAAGATATGTTTTTTTAATGATCTCATCAAAGCAGAGACATTAAGAGCAGAATTGGTGTAATACAGAGCTACCTAAATATCAAGGGTTCTTCTTGGAAGACTGAGGGAATCACAAGCCACAGTTTGATAGGTATTCTTACTTTATTTGGCTTGTTTGGTTTATTTGTTTATTTGTTTGCTTGATTCATTCCTTCTTAAGATCCCAGCATGATTTAATAGAAAAAAGTTTGTACAGAAAAGGTCTAAATGGCCTCCCATTTAATGACCTTGATTATATGACCATCAATTTCTTCACTGTGTCTCCTAGTAAGTTGGACAAGCCTTTTCCTATGGTCATAGAATTTTGGCTGAGACCCACAAGCTGGGAAATGCTCGTGCATATTAAAAAATGAAGCCCGGACCATGCATATAGAATTTGTAAAGGAGTGCTGTTTTTAAAAATTATAATTTATCAGCTACTTTATGTGTATATAAATGGATATACAAGGGAAACAGAATTTCTTTGAAAAAAGCAATAGAAGAGTGTGTCTGCCCCACATCAAGTCTACCGCTAGTAGAAGAGGATGTGCTCTCTCACCCCCCCGGAAGGTGTGCAGTCAGGACCCCAGCACCACTAAGAGACGAGTGTTGGATGTGGGAGAGAGTCTTAGTCCGAAATGCAGATCTCCTCCAAGTCTCCTCAACGCCACCTTCCCTGGCGATGTCACACTGAAATGTCCTTTCAACAATCCTGATCTCCTTCCTCTGCCTCGTTTTCCCCCACAGCACCCATCATCATCTAGTTTATTATGTAACACACTAGTTCAGTTCACTGTCTGTCTCACGCCACTAGAATGTGCATTCTATGCAGACAGGGCCCTGGATTTGTTCATTGCTAGGGTCTCAGTACCGTGACGGTGCCTGGCAAGTGGTAGGGACTCAATAAATTCTTGAGGTGGATTAAATTCTGAGGACCAACGAGAGGGTGATGCAGGGTGACTAACTCTCTCAAGGGGACTAGCTGGCTGGAGACACCCTGAGGACAGGGGGAAAGCAGGCTGCGAGGGGCAGTTAGGACAGGCTTGCAGGCCAAGTGTTGCAGAAGGTGATAATTGGCTTGGATGGTCCCAGAAGGGGACCCACCAAGAGGACAGCCTGTGGGGTGTTCATGCAGTCAGAGGACAGCCCAAGGAGGCGTAGATAGTGACTAGGAGAAGAGGCAGCCCCGGACCTGGAAATAGAATGCAAAAGCATGCCAGCACAGGGGACCCTCCAAGCCAGTATCTGCCCCAATCATGTTACAACTGCAAAGTCACCGACACCTTCCCTGCCCCTCCCGCTCCTGCTCCAACCCTGGAGGAGAGGGAGCCAGTGAGTGAGGAGGAAGGAGGGGGTGCAAGAGGCGAGGGCACAGCAAGGCTACTGAGCTCACCGCCGCATTCCCACTGCAGGTGCCCTTGCTTGAGTCCAGCTGGAGCTCAGGGTGGCGATTTTAAATCCACTGCGAGAGTAATTATTTGATATTAGAAAACTGGGTCGCTTCTCGGCCTTGTGGCTAAGATCAAGTGTAGAAAACACAGGACTTGTAAAAAGCCTCTCTCAGAGGAGACTCATTCCCTATGAATGTGACAAGAGGAAATGGGGAATCTGCTTGGGGTTTTATTAAGATTGCATTCTAAAGGGCAAGTTTAAGGGGCAATGATGTGGGGTGGGATTTCTTCCTAATTGCAGCCTATTGATTCAGCACTTCCAATAAGCCTCATGGGTGTCAAATAAGTAGGGGTGCAAGTATCCAGCATGCCTCCAGGCACCTGGTGTACCCTTAGTACCTGTCTGTAGTTGGTGCTAATGTCATCCCATGTGGCCTTCAGGAGACCTCCCCAGCTGGGGTGCCCAGCCTCCACCACGTTGCCCTCTTCAGTTTGCCTAGTTCTGTGTTTCCTGGTCTCTTCCACGGACATTTCTCTGGCTCTCCAGTAATTCATCCAAAGCAGAGGCTGTAGATTTATCTTCCTTCACTGTCTCATAATTCCTAGTGCTTATAATAACGGTTTCTGAGATAGCCAAAGTTACTGAGAGCCTACGAAAATACCGGGTACCCTTCCCAAGCACTTTGCCTGCATGATTTCGTGTAATCCTCAGCACCGCCCTAAGAGACGATTGCAGACTGTGAAAATGAGGCTTCAGAGTATATGGAACTTGCCTGAAATGCAGCTGGTGTCAGACTTGGTGTTTGAACACAGAACAAGCACATGAAGCTATTAGTAGTTGGGGCTGCCCCACATCCTGGCAGGTGAGTCACACACACTGTTGGAACATGCCTGTGCCCTCTGCTGCGCACCTTGTCCCAAGACTCTTTCGTCGTGAAATCAGGAGGGTCGATGCGGTCCCTGTCACTGTATTCCATGCATAGGAAACATATTTTATAATCACATCACATGTCTGCAAGATGGACACCAGCTTTCTTGGTTCAGCCAGTAAAATCAACGCCTCAAATAAAGCCTGGAGCCTCGGTGATTGATGCCCTGGGCCAGACAGAATGCCTTTGTCCGTCTCTGTAAGCCCCTCTCCAGACCCTCTGCCTCATTCATCCCGCGTGGACGCGAGCTTTTGTTTGGATCAGCGGGCAGGATGCAGTGCTTCGCTTTGTCTTTAAACTTCCCAAGGTTTCGTGTTGCCAGGGCCCTGGGACTGATGGCCACCAGATTGCAAACGCCTAGAAGGGGGCAGATCCCGCGGCGTAGCTGTAGGCCACGCAGGGCCTGGCGGAGGCCTACGCACTTCCCCGCTGCCGCGTGTCCCCAAATTGTGGAGGAGCTCCTCTCGGGTCTGAGCTCTCCCACAGGAGAACGTACTGCTGGGGAAGTACTTCCACGGCTTTCCCTCGGGAGGGCCGTGACACTTCTCGCCCGGCGCCCTGCGCTGTGCCCAGCTGATAAAAGGCCTTCCGTTACGACTTGGCCAGTGGGGGTACGTGGGAGTTTATTAGCTCTGCATTTGTGAATGAGTTCTTGGAACGGTGCACTGCGACTGCTGGCAGGCACGTCCTTGGGGAGAGTATGAATAACAAGGCATATTTTTATTTGCTTATTATTTATAGATCTGCTCGTGTTGTTAGGAGACGCTGGATCGCAGTCTGATTTGAAGCGTTTCAAATCCCTCCTTGGTCCCGCGTTTCAGTGAGCTACTGCTTGTCGTTCCTGCCTGCCTGCACACAGCCTGCTCATACGGTGGCGGAAGAGGCCTGGTGCTACATCTCCGCAGTGCTGGCTGCCATGGCGATTAGGAAGGGAAAACTTTAATCCTCCGGAAGAGGCCTCTGCTGGGGTTCCTACCCACAAGGAACACAAGTACATGTGGGGAGAGAACACGTGAGGGACTGGTCTCTGCATTTCCTAATCCCTTTGGAAATGCCTTTCTAATCTAGCTGAGCTGAGTATTTCCTGGTTGTGTAGGTTTAATGAATTGGCACTGCCTTCCTGGCATCATTCTTAATGCATTCATGATATTTACTCTGTTAGATGACGCTTGGTCAGGGATGTCAGAGGTGGACACCGGGCCTCCAGACATGCTCGGAAGCCATGTGGGACTTGGCTCACAGTGACAGCTTCTGTGTGCTGAACCCCTACTCCAGGAAGCACAGAGCTAGGCCCTTACTTGTGTCACATCTGTTCTTCATCGCAGCCAGGCCAGGTGTGCAGGTGACTCTCTGAGTGTGCATATTGCTTCAGCAAAGTCATCCACCAGCCAACTGGCAGAGCTAGGATTCAAACCCACAGTTGTCCTAAGGCCTCTGACCACAGAACCCCGGAAAGGCTTAGAAATGTATGAACCTGTCCTTTTCCATCTTCACAAATGGGGAAAATAATGCCTGTGCTGTTCATTTTTCTGGGACCATGCAGAAAACAATGGGAATAATACAGGGTGACCCCAAAGGAGGTGCCAGCATAGTTTTTATTTTGTTGTGTGTCAGTGTGTACGTGTACCCATATAATCTGTTGTGAGGACTTTCATTGATTCACCTGTATACCTACCTACTTCTGGGCTACCCAGTATATGAGAAAATGCTTCGTGAGCTCTATGGTGCATTAGATTGGAGAGGTGTTACTATAAGGGAAGCATAAGAGGCATACATAATACCCAGGCATGGTAGATTCTAGAATCTTTATAACTCAACAAAGCAGATAGGGCAACAAGGTAACCAAACATTGTGTCTCCTTCCACATGGGGTCCTGCCTATATTCTGGCTCAAAATAAAAGCTGTTTTCTTTCCTCCTTGCCATGTAAAGCATAGGGCTTAAAATTTTTAGATTTAATGTTGTCATTTGTGCTGGTGACCTTCTGATTGATTCTCTCCAGAGGGCTTTCTTTCCACATACACAAACACAGGTCTCTACTATTCTACTTGTGCAAATAGACCACTTTCTCAAATTTCTGTAACAAAAGGTAAAAATTCATTGTGTTATCCACATGCACAGCACAGGTTAGGGAGACTTTCACACACTCCAAAATAGACAAGTCATAAGCTGCTGGTGATGTGCAGACTATCATCATTCAGAAGATGAGTTACTGCCCATCCCCCGTCAGAATCCATAAAACATGAGCAGGCTGCATAATTCCTTGCTTAACTCTGTAACTTCTCTAATCACATTTCCTTTTAACACATTCATCAGCACACTGAGCAGAGCTCTCAGTAATTCTCTGGCCTTTGATTTGCACATTACATTTTCCAGCTTTTGAATTTCTGAAATAAAGGGTGATGGTGGGGGGAAGGCTTAAGGAGTAACTGCCCTGGCTTCACACAGGCTCTCCTTGTTGGGTTCCTAGGCCCATTTGCTGCTATTTGCACCCCCTTGAAGTTGTAACAGGTAACAATGAATATTGTAAGAACCTAGTGTAGGCACGAGATTGGTATATCTGAGAATAGCTTATTGCCTAGGAGAGATTGGAATTGCTCACTGAAACACTTCCTTCCTCTCCCAGTCCTGCCACCTCCAGCCTATCATGACCTTGTGGTATGGTCAGGACATGACTTATCAAGAGAAAAATAAATGCAACAAAGAAATAAAATGTATAATGGAAAGGAAGGCATGATTCCAATGTAGAGACATTGTAGAGGAATAATATTGGAAAAATTATGCCAATTAATTTGAAAACTTAGATGAAGTGGACAATTTCCTAAGAGAAATTAATTACTAATGAAGTCAAGGTGGGGAACCTAAGTAGATCTATAAATATTAATAAAATTTACATGCTCATCTTCCACATTTGTGTGCAGTGCTTTATTCAAAGAACATGGACACAAAAAAGATGACCCAGGGTGGCGCCTCTTCCCCAAGGAACCGCCACTGCAAGAGTCTGAGAGGGTGGTGTACATGTTCTAATATGAACGTTTCATTAGTTGGGACAGTCCCTACAGAAACCTGGGAGTGAATATCAGCATCAATAATAACTGTCCATTAGGATCATAGTAGGTATCAATTACTGAGCACTTACCAGACTTGGGCACTTTGCATACATTATCTTATTTTATCATTAGGCACAGCAAGCCTATGAAGTAGGTAATATTATTCCTGGTTTACAGCCTAAAGAGCTGATGCTAAAAGAGATGAAGATATTTGTCCAAGGTCATCTTGGTAATGATGAGTAGATCTTGGGCCCAGGTCTAACCCCAACCTGGAGTTCTGAGCAGAACAATCTGATTTAGGGGCACACAGCACGTAAAGGTTTTGATTTGGGCAGCTGAAGTGAAATGCCTTTAATCAGTTGTTGTGACTGAGAAATTTTTCTATTAGTTTCACTGAGGATTGTTACGTACCACATTGCTGTTACACCCTGAATGTAATTTCATTTAAATGTAATTACAGTGACCTTTTGCACAGGGCACTGAGTAAAATTATGGTTTGTTTCATTTTGTGTTTTCCCTCCGGTGTCCATGAATATGGATAGACTTCACTGCTTTCCCCTAGGCTTTTGTCACTGGGCTCTTACAATACCTCATCACCTGATTTTACATTCCTAACAGCTTGAGGAGGCACCTATCTGTTTTGACTAAATAGTGTCCAGTTATTATTACTGAGGCTCTCTGGTTCTCACGTTGGCTGTCAGTTGCTTATCAATAATTCTTCGCCTGTCATTAGCCTTCTTTAGGATGTCAGTGTAATTTAGCAAAAACCAGCCAACTCCTCTGACCTTGAAAGCACTGTTCTCTGAATATTCTGGATGCCTACAGCAGCCCACCTGCCCTGGCATTCCCCTCACCAGGACATTTTCCCAGGCCATCACAGGCAAAATATTTGGCAACTATATCATCTTTGTGCCAAGATCCAGCCACGCCTCACCTTGCAGTCAGGATGACGTCTTCTTGGCCTGGTGGAAGGCAACCTAGTACCAGATCCCTTTTTAATAGTTTTCTCGGACTACTTTTGGTGCCACTTCTTATTAGGTAGGTCCTCTGAGAAGCAGACACCAAGAAGGAATTAAACATGTGAGGGTTTGTTTTCTATTAAATTTTTCTTTTTATTGTTTCAGTACAGTAGATGTACAATATTATGTTAGTGTTAGGTATTCAATATATTGATTCAACATTTATATGCCATACACCCAGCAATTCCTCTTCTGGGTATTTATCTGAAGAAAATGAAAACACAAATTGAAAAAGATACCTGCCCTCCTATGTTCATGACAGCATTATTTACAACAGCCGTGCAAGGATCTTCTTGCAGAAAAGCAAGATAGAAAAATAAGAGAGGAGCCAGAGGAAATTGGGTAAGTCCTCAGACCACTGTTGAAAAAAAGTATATGAAGAAGTTAAGGAGAGACTTCATTTAAAAGGATTGTGACAATAAGGAGAGAATAGTGCTGGGGAAGGGGAGTATTTTCCCTCTACCTCTCTCCAGTTCTTATGGCTGGACTAATAATAAAATTGACACTGGGCCAGATTAACAGGAGGAAAAACAATTTAATACATGCACATGGGAGATCACAAATGATGCTCAGAGAAATGATCAAAGCAGGCAGCTTTTTATACTTTTAGATAGAGATAATAAATTTGTGAAGAATTGACAGGTCAAAGAAACAGATTTTGGTGCTCCTTAGTGAGGAATCTAAGCAAAGTTTGGGCTTGGGCAATATATTAGTAAAAAATAACAAGGTTTTTAAATATGCATTTCTCAACCTTGAATTCCTGAACTCTGGTGGTAGGGATGTCTCTCTCCTTAGCCTCCAGATGAAGCAAGGGCACCTTTCACATGCTTTCAGGGGGACAGAGAAAGGTCAGAGTGTTCTTATACTGGCAGTTTTTAAGTAACTTTAATTCAAAATAATCGTTATGAGATATTTGGGGGTGGCCTACACTGGGCCTTGACAATAGCAATGCAGAGAAGGCAGCATCATGAGATCTGCAAATGTCTCAGTGGGCACACCAAAAATAATTTGTCTTTTGCAGGGAGAAGTAAGCATGGCTAGAAATAACAGGTGTGGGGGGAGTGGGATGAGCGGGAGCTTGAGGGGACAGTTGATCAGGGAGTGTTCATCCCTGAGGTCGGCAGAAACTTGAGGGGGGCCATTAAGGAGAGGTTGTTCTGTTTCCCAGTGCTCAAGAGTTGGCCGAATTTTAGGAGCTTGATTGAAGTTTGGTCAAGTCAAGGTGGCAGGCATTATGTCCAGATTGGTTAGTGAGGACAAATAGGTTAGCAAATCATTTTGGAGTCAGACTAGGTTGGGAGTGTCTGGCCTTGTCATAGGTAAACAATGGGTTGTCCATGAGTCCTATCTAAGTCATAAGGGAAGGGTTACTCTTTGCAGTATGCTGTTTCCCAGAGCACAGGTGAGCAGCATTTCTTGACCGTTGCTGTCTTCCAGGAACACGGGGCTCAGGTGTTCTCTGTGATGCCAAATCTGACCCTGAGTGAAGGAGAGAGAAAGAGAAGGTGGGGTGGAAGCATCCTACTCTGCATGCAGACTTAAGGAAGTCAGCAGAGGCATCAGGAAGTCCTTGAGTCAAAATTGGCCTACAGTGGAGTTTAACCTTTGTCTTCCAGGAATAGGTCTGACATCGTGTCTCCACCACAGCTCAGTTACTGCAGGGGGGCAGCCTAGGGGCCAGGTGGCCTTGGTACACAAGTGAAATGGATTTCAAAATGCAATAGCTGGAGCCCTTGATCAATATGCTTCCTGGAGAAGGAGGTCTGCCAGGTGCATATTCGTGGCTGCGGAGCTGCGATGCTGACTGCCATCCTACAGGCACAGATTTGCAAGCTTGGCCTGGCTTAGCCTCCATTCAGTATGCCTGGATATCTCTGAAAAAGGGGAAACTGTGAGTGTCTGGTGAACTGACACAGTCTCCCTTCACACTCACAAGGTACCTCATCAACAGGGCAGGATTTGCCAAGCTTTTCTGCTTTCTCCAAACCAATCAAACTTACTAAGGTAACATTAAAGAGAAAGGAATTACCATCAGCATGATACATGAGTTTATTATACATAAATAATTCTTTGCAGCAGAGATCATTCAACTACTGCTCATGGGTGTACCCCTTAATTATCTTACAATTGTATTTGTCAGTTATACCTCAGTAAAACTGAAAAACATATAATGAAATTGCAGGAAACCCAGTGGGACATCTAATCTACATTTCTATATTTAAAAAAAAGCAACTGCTGCTCATAGGCCAAATGTGGACTTCCATCTATATTTGAAAATAATGTTTTATTGGAACACACCCATTTATGTATTGTCCATAGTTGCTTTTGCACTAAAATGGCAGAAATGAGGGGGTTCCCTGGTGGTGTAGTGGCTAGGCTTCGGCGCTCTCAATGCCATGGCCTGGGTTCGATTCTCAGTCGGGAACTACCCAATCAATCAATCAATCAATCAAAATAAAATGGCAGAAATGAGTAACTAAGATGGCCACCATAAGGCCCACAAAGCTTAACATGTTTACTGCCTGGCCTTTCATAGACAATGTCTGCCTATCTTTGTTTTAAAGCAAGATATAAAAGAAACCAAAGACCATCTAATATTTTGACCAGGCTTTCCTATTTTCAAAGTGCAATTACTTGGTTTTCATAGTAATTTCCCACGAATCTGTACTGGTGGTGGTCTATCAAGCCGCACCTCTCCCTCCAGCTCATCGGGACGCCGACGGTTCAAGCTGCCCCAGCAAACAGGTGACGCACTGACGCTTTAGAGAGCCTCACTGTGATAAGCCCTCGCTGCCAGGTTCCAGTTAGGGTTTCTTGTGTATTTTTTCACCATCTTTGTCACCTTAATTCAGGTTCCCTCCAAAGCAGACCTGGAGACAAGGCTTTGGGTGTAAGCTGTGGAATCGGGACGCAGTTCCAGCAGACACTGGGAGGGAGTGGGAATGTGAGTCCGAAAGGGTAATAAAGCTGATAGAGAAAATCACAAGCAGTGACCACTCGGTAATGGGGACTCAGTCCTGCTCCTCTGAAAGACTGCAGGAGATACTCAGGACTGTCCCACTGAGGAACAGGAGCCTGCCATAATTACCCCATGCACTCTGTCCCTCCTCATCTGTTGTGAATGGCTCCTGAGAACTGTCACTCCCTCTGGCTTCCTCTAGGCAGAAAAAGCCTTCAGGCCGAGTAGCACTGGTACCAGAAACAGGATGCCCTCAGTCTGTCAGAGAGCTGTCTGTCAAAGCTGCAGTCGGCCGGCTGCTGGGGTAGACCAACAGAAAAGGAATTGCTCTGGTTTGGGGGCCTCACTGCTCAGTTTCTTGAGAATCTCTGCCAACTTCCAACCACCTTCCTATAAAAAGAGAAAAAATCAGGATGTAGCTTCACATTGCTTACATTTTAAAAATATACTTTATGTTTCCAATTGGCATTCTCCTTGCAGTCAGCTTCCAACTTCTTCCAAAACTATTTCCCTCATCAGAGCTCGAGAATTACAGCACCGTAGAATTTCAAAGCTAAGAGGGGACTTTCCTATTTGATTATTTTTTATTAGAAAATGCAGATAACCTGGAGTTTTACAGCTTCATTGTTGTCACAGAAACCCTTTACAAAGAGAAGTTAATTTAAAATTTAAAACATATATGCATAAAATACAGTCCACCTTTGAGCTATAAAGTGACTGCGATGTGTGGATAACAGGTCCTGTTGTCTGCCTTGCTCTGGGCATTGGGCTGTAAGTCCTTTAAGGCATTCCTCTGTTTAATCAGAAGGAAAAAGAGATAATCAGAGCAGAAATTACCATGGGGATATGGACATTTCCTGACCAGTGTGTATAGGGATTCCTGGGGACGTCCTTACACTGAGGCAAGGAACCAAATGTCTAGTGGCATTTGGTGATCTACCAGGCACGGTTGTCAGAGCTCACGATTCGGAAGCATGGAGGTCAAATCTCTGTTCTGCAAGGCTGCCCACCTGGGGTCCTTGCCCGACCTACAACCAAGCTGAGTCATGTCCTTGGAAAGTCAGATGAGCTATTGGCTTGGTTTATCTTCAAAAAGAGAAAAGGGGCTAATTAATTGGTGAATTTTCTTGTCTTATACATGTTCCTGTATCATCAGCGGTTTTAGATCCCCAGAGGATTGCTAGAATGTAGGCTCTGGGGATCTGAGGTTTAATTTTTGTTTCATTTAAGAAGCCTCGTATCCACTTACTAGATGAAATCAACAAAAAAGGAGGTGCTTTCAGTTCTCAGGTTTGAAGAGCTAGAGAACAACTTTCCTAGTTCTGTTTTCGGGAGGTTTTTCTTTTTATGCACATTGAGAAGCAGAGCATCCCCCACTCCCCACCCCCGACTACGGAAATGCATCCATTTTTCTTTAGATAAGTGCAAAATTATTTCTCAGTCTTTTTCCCTGCCTGAATTAGCAAGCATAACTACATGAGCACCACCTCTAGACCACCCAGTGACTAAATTGAAGTAAAATTACTAAAGACCTGCCACATTTGCTTTTTAAAATATAATCTGCTACTTCGTTTTGTAAATTATATGTAGTATATTGATAATAATAACAGATTACACTTACGAGGGCTGTCTGGAAAGTATCTGACCATGTAATATTATTATAAAAATTAGAGGCATTTATGGCTGGATGTTTTCTGGTCAGCCCTCGTTACTTACTAAGTGATGGCAGATAGAGATGGATAGATAGATAGATAGATAGATAGATAGATAGATAAACAGATGATAGAAGGATAGATACATAGGTAGATGATGGATGGATGGATGGATAAATAGATAGATAGGCAGACACTCTTTTAATTCTCACAGAATATATGAGATACTATTTTGCTCCCAAGTTATTGATGAAAAAGTGAGACATGCAACAATTAATAATTGGTTGAGCAGCAGAGTGAGGAATCCGGAGTCTCACGTCAGAGTCTGTGCTCTTAATCACTGTACCACATTGCCCTGTGCCTGTTAGAAAGCTGCAAGGGCAACACACAAGGCTATATTACACTTACGACCTACAACATTTACAACCTGCTTATTATCTAGTCAGAGCAGAAATTGCCTACATTTATAGATCAGTAAAGTGAGAATCAGAATGGCCGACCAGTTTCAGTTTGCTTCCTGGGTCCCTTTGAGTGGCAGTCACGGCCTGGAGGACCAGTGGAGCACCGCCACTGGATGTAGCAGGAGAGAATACAGCAACCAACCCTGCCAGTGTCCCTACCCATCTCCCCTCAGCACTCGATGGCTCAGTGCCCCTAGACTTCAACTGCAAACCCCTTGCTTTGGGACTTCCTGTGGCCGCCAGAGCTTGGCAGTCAGTGCGGGCCATGCAGGTAGGAAGTGCCGAGCCCTCAAAGCCCCTAACAGTGAATGGCTGAAACTGCTGCAAAATACCCTGGGAGAGGACAACTCTGAGGCATGCTCTGCTGCCTGCCCGAGGTCCCGAGGAGGCCTGACCCCCACCTGCCTGGGAGCCGCTTGCCCAGCAATGTATCATGCACTGGCTTCCTGCCTTCATTTCCCGGTTTGACTTCCCATTCCCTTCCCGTGGGATCAACTCCCAAGTCAGTTTCTTGTACTCAAATCTTCATCTCAGCAGCTGTTTCTGGCGGAACCGAACCTGAGACAAATATGACGAATGATGTTTAACAAGCTCAGCAGCGGATTATGTTTATAAGTAAAGTTGGTGAGAAGTTAGATTGATGCATCTGTCCAAGGATTGGCCTACAGGAAGTTGCTTTCCTCAAAAAAAGTACCAAGAAGGGCCCAGCCAATCCTAGCAGCTCCAGGCCTCAGGCCTTCAGGGACTGTTCTTACCATCATGAGATGGTTGGAACAAATACAAGTAGAGTAAATGATAACATGTGTTCCAAGTCGTTCTAAATGTAAAAGTGCTTTTCAAAACTTGGAGGATGTAGGTGGCGTATGGTTGGCCTGAGTCAGGCCTGTGATGGAGGAAAAGCAATTTACAAAAGGTGTGGAAGGATGGTGGGAGGCAGGGATGAAAACAAAAGAAAAGAGAGAAAGATCTGGTAATTTAGCCTCACTAAGCCTCAGTTTGACCATCTGTAAATCAGACATAATGAGACTCCCAAGCAAAGAAGGAATGTTAATGCAGTGCCTGCAAGCTGTGTTGTTAATACTACCACTGTTCGGCTACAATATGTAAGCTCATATCATCCACAAGATTATAATGTATTAATAGTTTGCATAATTACCCCAATTAATTTGCATGAACTGCTGCAGTCTTAATTATCCTCGGCGCTGCTAGAGCTCACCAATTGGGTCTCATTGCTCTGAAGTTCCACTAGTTGTGGCAGCAGGATTTACTGTGTAGTAAGCCAGTATGTTTCCCCAGCAAAGGACTGTTGTGAAAAGTCTTCATTTCTTACGACTGCTGTGAGATGTCTTTTTTTTTATTGTTAAATTTATTTGGGTGGCATTGGTTGGCAAAAATTAGATAGGTTCCAGGTGTACAATTCTACGCTACATGATCTGTGTCTTGCATTGTGTGTTCATCGCCCAGAGTGAGTTCTCTTTCCATCACCATGTATTTGAGTCCCAATCCCTTCCCCCTGACCCCTCAACTCCCTTACCTAAACTATTGACTGTGTCCATGAATGTTTGTCTCTTTATTGCTTTCAGTTTTACGTTCCACATATGAGTGGAATCGTGTAGTTCTTGGTTTTTCTGTGTGGCTGATTTCACTTAGCATGATGATCTCACGGTCCAGCCACGTGAAACAGCTTCTGCAGAGGAAGATGTGGGTTCTGTCTTAAAGGAAGTCGGCGGGGCAAATTCCTCCTCAAGAGCCATTGGAAATCAATTAAATTCGGTCTTCGCTGTGGAATCTGAGGAGCACCTGTGGTTCCAATGGCTGCTCTGGGCAGAGTGAAAAAGGTTAATTTTTGTCCTGCTGCTTCTTGGAACTCATTGGCTTCAAACAGTTTTCTTGGAGCAAATAGGATGAGAGACCCTGAGGAGAAGGCTGGAGTTTTTGATGGTCTGCAAAGGCCAACAGGCCACATGTTCTCCAGGAGCGGACAGCACAACTATGAGGTTACCAGGGGAAGCTTTGTGGCAGGGCCATCTGTCACCAGAGTCCACAGGCCCAGGAGAACCTGGTGCTCTCGCCACAGAGGTGTGACAATTCTCACAGTACTGCAATTTATGGGAATTTCATGCTTAAAATATTTTAGGTGGCTCTCGGTGGTTTTGTTGTTCAATGACATTTCTATAAATATACTCATTGTTTTTATAGTTCAAAAATTATAGTACAGTCACACGCTGCTTAACAGTGGGGACCTATTCTTAGAAATGCTCTTAGGTGATTTTGTCATTTTGCAAACATGATGGAGTGCACTTACACAAACCTATGTGGTACAGCCCACCGCACACCTAGGCCATACGGTGCAGCCCATGGCTCCGAGGCTACAGGCCTGTAGTACGTTACCATACAAAACAACACGAGATGAAATCAACCACAAGAGAAAAAGATACAATCAAGAGATGTGGTAAACACGTGATGGATGGAGGTGCTTCCAGCAAGACAAGGCATACTGTTTTATAGCAAACTTTTTCTTAATAAGCAGAAAGAGTACACTCTAAACTAATGATGAAAAGTATAGCACAGTAAATACATAAACCAGTAGCACAATCATTAACTCCTATCAAGTATCATGCACTGTACATGGCTGTCTGTGCTGTACTTTGAGGGCAGCTCAGTACGTTTATTTACACCAGCATCACCACAGACATGTGAGTACTGCACTGTTCTATGATCTTAGGATGGCTGTATCACAAGAGGACAGGAATTTTTCAGCTCCATTATTACCTTATGGGACCACCTTCGTATATGTGGCCCATCGCTGACTGAGATGTTGCTATCTCGTGCATGGCTGTACAAGTATTTTCCCTCTTTCTGTCTCTACAGACTCTCTCTTTCACACACGCATGCATGTACACACACACACACACACACAATCACAATCTTTTTATAAAATATAAACATTTGGAAAATAAGAGGGAAAAATGTCCATAATACGATCACTCTAACAGTGTTTATTTTTCCATGCTTATCAGGTCTTTTTTTAAATGAATTTTAACAAAGTTAAAATCATAAGCATGATTTTTTTCCCAAAGTAACTGTAGTATTTTACATTTCCTTTTTTTATTGTTAAATTTATTAGGATGACATTTTTTCACAAAAATTACAGGTCCCAGGTGTACCATTCTACAGTGCACCGTCTGTGTGTTGCATTGTGTGTTCACCACCCAGAGTCAGTTCTCTTTCCATCACCATGTATTTGACTCCCCTCCCGCCTTACCCTCAGGTAACCACTAAACTATTGACTGTGTCCATGAATTTTTTGTTTCTTTGTCGCTTTCAGTTTTATATTCCGCATATGAGTGAAGTCATACGGTTCTTTGTTTTTTCTGTCTGGCTTATCTCACTAAGCATGATGATCTCCAGGTCCATCCATTTTGTCGCAAATGGCAATATTTCATCTTTTCTTACAGCTGAGTAATATTCCATTGTGTGTATGTACCACAGCTTCTTTATCCAGTCATCTGTCGCAGGGCACTTTGGTCGTTTCCATGTTTTGGCCACTGTGAATAGTGCTGCAATGAACATTGGGGTACATAAGTCTTTGCGGACAAAGGTTTTCAAGTTCTTTGGGTAGAGCCCCAGAAGGGGGATTGCTGGGTCAAATGGTAACTCCATTCCCAATTA
>PVJL010005871.1:20996-101327 GCA_004026885.1 Lyroderma lyra
TTTTCTCCACATCCTCTCCAGCACTTGTTATTCCTTGTCTTGTTGATAACAGCCATTCTCACAGGTGTGAGGTGGCATCTCATTGTGGTTTTGATTTGCATTTCCCTGATAGCTAATGAGGATGAGCATGTTTTCATATGTCTGCTGGCCATTTGTATTTCTTCGTGGGAGAAGTGTCTGTTTAGTTCTTCTGCCCACTTTTCAATTGGGTTGTTTGTTTTTTTGTTGTTAAGTTTTATTAGTTCTTTATGTACTTTAGATATCAGTTCCTTATCATGAGCGTTGTTTGCAAATATTTTCTCCCATTTGGTTGATTGCCTCTTTGCCTTGTTGATGGTTTCTTTTGCTGTGCAGAAGCTTTTTAGGTTGATATAGTCCCATTCATTTATTTTTGCTGTTGCTTCCCTTGCCGTTGAGTCCTCCCTGAACCGGAGGTCTGTAAGTTTAGTATCAATGTTTTTTTCCACACCGTTCATTGTTTTGGGTTTTATGTGGAGGCCCTTAATCCATTTTGAATTAATTTTAGTAGATGGTGACAGTTCACAGCTCAGATTCATTCTTTTGCAGAGAAGGACATGATCAGATATACATTTTCAAAAGCTGACACTGTGGTAATTCTGTAGCAGTTATGGTAGGTGTACAGATCTGAAGGTGGTGGGTATAAAGCTCACCTTATATATCTCCCAAAATATCTTCCACAAAGACTAAATCTGAAGCCACTGGTCATTTAACAATACTATAGTTGTCATGTAATTGGTATTCTATGTAAGAACTGTGTGTAGAGTTGAGTTCTTTGTGGAGAAAATATTACATATGCTCAAACGATTCTTCGTTTCATCTCCAACTCTGAAGCAACCGTCCGCTGTGTACCAGCTATTTGCAGCATGTTGATTCGAAGACAGTGTTTTTCCCATCTTTAAATTTCCATCTAAGTTCCAGAAATTTGGGGATACAAATCTTAAGTAAACTTTCTTAATTATGAGCCACTGACTACAGGGAAACATTTAGGCTGAAATGATAATGAGGAATGTTAGGGATGTTCAGAAGGAGATGGATAGAAGCGCTTGACAACTTTAATGTCTGATTTCTTTTTTTTACATAATATTTCACTTTATATTCAGCGAGAGAAAAACCAGCTGAAATATTAGCACTTGAGGTGGAATAATGGGCAAAACTCTATCTGTAGCAAATAACTCAAATTGACTTAAACAAAAAGGAGGGTTCATTGTTATGTAACAGAAACATCCACAAGCAGGCAGACTTTACTTCTAGAAAGATTCAGGGGTGCAAAGAACATTATCCACGCTCAGGGAATCTCTTTCTTTCCCTCAACTTCGTTCTCAGGTGCCACATGATGTCCCCTAGATTTGCCATGCTTGTGTCACACTGATTAAACAACCCTAGCAAAAAAAGGACCTCTTTCTCATAATTACACCCGAAATCCCAGAGTGACCCACATTCTCCTAGTTAAGGTTGCAAACCCATTCATGAACCGGTCCCTGAGGCCAGAGATGGGCAAAGTGCTCCTATGCGGGGTCAAGCGCCTGGGAGCCAGGAGTGGCACCTATTCCACCAAAGCCACACAGCCTGCAATTGGAAGGCATTTCCCGAAAGACAACACATGGCCTGATGCTGGGTGTGCAGAGAGACAGACGCCCACAGCACTACGTGAGAAATTTCTGCAGAGTCTTAGATGAAGATTTCTAATCAGCACACACGTGTTTGGAGGCTGTTCTATGTGCCCCTTCTCTTATTTTAAAGGAATTCATTCATTCATTCACTCATTCATTCATTCACACACTACTTTCTCTCCAGAAAGGATTGCAAAGAGCGTACAAGGGTACATCCCACATGCAAAGGAGTATGAATTGAAGATGGGACAGAAGAAGGAAGAAAAAGGTGAGAGAAAAAAGACGTCTGATAAATAACTGTCCTGGGCAAGCTGGTCTCAGAGGCAAGATTGGTCAGTTACCCCATTCACAGAGATTAGGATTTTACAATGATCTTTTACTCTTCAGCATTCCGGAAAACCAGACCAGGAGGACGTTTTCTTGTGAGATGTGGCAACCAGTGTCAGGAGCAAATAGCAAAGACAGCAGTGGGACATTTCACAGGACAGCTCTGCATCGTAATCTTTGGTGCAATTATGCTCCCTCTCCAGCACAATTCAGTCAAAGCAATTCTGAAGGGACTCATTTTTTAAAGAATTCAATTATTTTAAATGACAGAGTTGCACTGAAAGAGAATTCAACAATCATCCTCGAGATGATCAAGACTGGAGTATACAAGGTGCAGGGTACTGGTGGTAGTAATAATAATAATAATAACAACAATAATAATAATGATAATATGATGATGAGGATGATGGCAGTAATAGCAGTAATAGTAACAACATAATTATACTCACGATGGTCATACAGCAAGCAGTGTGCCCGGTACTCAGTGTTTATATGTGTGCATTATCTCACTTACTCCTCCAAAAAAAGGCCATAAAGTTATAGTGCTATTACCATTACAATGAGGTTTTACTTTATGCAAATTTAAAACAGAAAGGCACAGAGAAATGCACAAATTCTGAAATAGTGTGAATCCCACTTTACATGCACCCCTGCGGGAGATGAGTTCTGAATTATGCAAATTTTAAATGGTGAGAAATCTTCAGGAATGGATTCCTACTAAGAAGTGCTGCGGTCCCGTGCTCTCGTACCACAGCCATGGACACTTAGGTTTCATGCGGCCCAGTAACTGTCCAGTTAAGGAAAGGCCGAGCCGAGAACTGAAGCCATGGACCCGTCAGGATCGGTGCGGGCTTGGGCACACTGCTCTCCGAATTCCCTTTGATGAGCCTGCAGCAGCCGAACAGACAAGACCGAACAAGTGATTTCTTTACTGGACAACGACAGCAGTCGCATCGGGGTACCCATGTCGTTTTCTCACCTGGTGAGGCACGGAGCGCACACCGACTGCGGTGCTCCCACGAGGACCTCTGCCCCACATTGTGCCCCCTCGTTTCTCCCAGTCGCTTCCCAGAAGGACAGAAGGGCCCCCGACTGCCCCCGTGGCCGCTGAGAGGAAGGAGAAGGACCGGATTTCGGCCCTCACTGCCGGCCACCTTTGTGCGTGGACAATGAGGAAGAGCAGCTGAAACAGCAGCCCGCTCTGGGGCTGTCACCGAGAGGAAAGCGAAACCTCTTGTCCACTCCCGAAGAGGCGGGAGGTCTGCGTCTGGGGGGACTGAGTTTGCAGCAGGGAAAAGGTCTGCAAAGAGAGCTGAGACCAAGCCTCTGCTTTCTATTGCAGAGACGGGGCGCTTAGTCTCTCCGACGAGCTTTCTGCTTCGTGGCTTATCTTAAAGCCCCAAAGTTTGGCCCAAGCCGGAGAAGAGAGTGACCTGTGACTTAGGCCTTGGTGGGGGCTTCTATACTGCTGTTCAGTGAGCGGAGTATTTGTTTAGCGTCACCAACCCTGGACTTGTGTTGTCCTTTTGTTTGTTTGTTCGTTGTTTTGGCAAATTTCTCCAGAAAAATCACCGAAGTCCCAGCAGGGAAATGCATTCTTCCGTGGGCCACCACGTTAGCCAGAACTGCGTTTCTCTGCTGACCGCTCACAGAGAGCCTCACCCCGGGAGAGGAGCTGCCGGTGGGGTGGGAGGGCCGTTACACTGTGGTGTGGTACTGGTGCCTTGTTCCTCCTGCCTGCCCGTGTCACCAGCCCAGTCCCTTTGACCCAGTGCAGCTTTGCTAAAGCTGCATTCTTATTCTTTCAAGTTTGCTGCTACCCAGCTGGAGAACAAATGGAAGGCGATGGAAGAGATGAGAAGTAATCATACCCTTGACGCAGCCGTTGTCCGACTTTTCTTGGGCATTTGTTTCGTTGAGCACTTTGTGGCTGGTTAAGAGTAAAATTACACCCCAGCTCCTCCCGTGTTCTTCAGAGACATCTGATGGGCAGCTTCCGTCTTTGCTTTGTGGGAGAAGGGATCGTGCCATCCTTAACGTTTTGTGGCCTTGCCAGGCCATTACGCTAGATGAAATAAGGTCTTCTCAAAGTTTGAATCGAAAAGGATTGGAGGATTGGTTAATTGATCCAGGAGTATCTCTGCAGCCAAATATATGCCATAATCCTTTAAAAGCAACAGACTTGCACCCCCTTTCACATTACTTTTGGATCCCTGCTTAGTAAACTATTTTAATGAATAACTGATCTCCATTTTGCAAACTTTTTATGTCTTTGAAATATCCTAAGTCCAACTGCTGAAGTTTACGGTTTAAGATAGAGTGGGGAAAGAAAAACCCTTTAAAACAGCTGCGTCCAACCTCTGCGCTTCCCTCGGCTACATTGGAAGAAGAATTGCCTTGGGCCACACATAAAATACACTAATACCAACACTAGCTGATGAACTAAAAGAAAAATAAAAAGTCGCAAAAATACCTCATATTTTAAGACATTTGTATTGGGCTGCATTCAAAGTCATCCTGGACCACAGGTAAGACATGCCTGTTTTAAAACCTGTCTTTACCCAGAGTCACAGTATAGACAGCGTCATAAACTGCTTCTTATAAACACGTATCAGAAAAGAATGGTCGGGACTGCATTTTGTGGGAGGTAGAATGGTATGATTCTCAATCTATGTGAGTTTTGGCTAGATTAATCTGAGTTAAAATCCCTGTTCTACACTTAATGTTTAACATTGAACAAAATACTTTCACTGCTATCTGCAAAATGTTTGTCACCATTGTCATTGTTTTTGTTATAACACCTGGCAAATAATAACTGCTCAATAAATGGTAGTGGTATTATATCCACTATCATTTTATTTATAAAGTGTCATTGAAGACACAGTGAAAACTTCCTTGTATTATCTTCCTCTTTTAAGTGATACCAATTCTTTTTTTTTTTTTTTTAGAGGTGAAACCAAGAAGCAGTTTATTGAAAGCAAACTAAGGCGAAGCAAAGAGATAGTTTATTAAGAGAGAGAGAGTACACTCCAAAGAGGTAGGAGCGGGCCTGAGTGAGAGTTGCTCAAGGGCCTCGAATAGCAAGGGGAAAGTATGCTCCTGGAGGTAGGAGCAGGCTCGAGCACGTAAATGGCTCAAGAGCCCAATTCTTTTAATGAGGAGGAATTTCTCCAAGTATCCAATAGACCTCTCATGTGTGGAATTTAGAACCTCTAGAATAAACTACTTGCTTCTTAACACCCCCAAAAGCAGGTGTAGAAATAAAAATTTGTTCTGCTGGTTTACCTGGCACTGTACTTGCTTTCCTGCTCCCCAGAAATTTCTTGATGAATTTAAGAACTTGAGGTGTACTTATACACACAGGAGAACTGTGTATAGTCACTAGACTTCTCTGGAATTCTCTAATCTTTAGACTCAACCCTTCTCAAGAGTACAACATTCTTTGTCACCCATGGTAACTCCCCCGGGGGAAAGAATGGTGCTGAGATGCTGCCCATCTATTGGCTTTGTCTAAACTGGGAGGCAATCGGTTGGCTCTTCAGCCCCATAATCCTTAGGAGTATCTGCATTGCCAACTTAATGATGACTACTGGCTGCCCCAAAAAAGTAATCTAGTATGTAATTCTGTCTGTGTGCATTTGTGTCATGTATGTCATTTGTATGATCTGTCCAACCAAGAAGGAGCTTTGGGATGGAAGGGAAGAAACTTAATGGGCAGCCCGATTTTCTGATGAGTCATGTGAACTTGGGCGGACCTTTGTTCTTCTGGAGTCTGTTGTTGTCTCTCAAAAGTAGAGATGATGATGGTAACTCCGGGTTCTAAGCTGTCACTGTGACCCTGACATGATCACAGATGCTTTCATCTGCTTAAAAACTTCTTGTAAGATTCCAGCCATTGATGTCTTTCGTGGTAAGTTTGCAAATTCAAAGGGACTGACATATTTTTTTAGATGGGATTTTCAAATGTCTCTGTGACTGCCCATAAATGCACCTTGAATTGAATTGAAATGAAATAATGTGATTCATCAGGACTTAGCCTTCTTTAACACATTGTCTTTGATCTACCTCAATCATTTCTTGGAAGTCATTTTTAATCCATGAGAATTTCTTCCTTCTTCTGGCGTCCTTTCTCCATTATGTCTCCAATAGGTGATGAGAAGATGCCTTTGTGCTAAAACACAAGAGCTCATTGCTGTTGTAATTTCTGTTCATTTATTTAACTTTGCCAAGTAAGTGTTAGCTCCCAGAAAGTACTTTTAGATACCATTCGGTGGTCCTAGCTAAAGGTTTTCATGATATAAAACTATCTTTGGGGTGAGGGGTTATTTTATGGTGCTTCGTTTCTCTTTTCTTTTTCTCTTTTCTTTTCAGCCTAGATAAAGTAGTAGAAGTTAATATTTTTATGCTATTCATTTTGCATCTCTTACCTTAACGCAGGTCAAAGACACTCATGTGACACTTCTTTTGGAAGTTCAGTCTTTAGAATTAAGCACACTTGGTGTGAAATCCTTGCTCTGTCATTTTCTTTCTTTTAAATTTTGAGCAACCACCAGGGAATTAATAATGTTTTCATCGTAGAACCGTTCTCAAAAATAAATAAAGCACCAGACTTAAAATGCATGACACCTTAGGCAGTCAACTGACAGTTTCTTGAGAAACTTTTCTCTGGAAAAGTTGAAGGTGGTCAACTGAACTGATATCTGCAGCTTTTGAAATGTTTAAGACATGAAAATTAAATAATCACATTTTTAGGATCCAAATTTCTTTACCCTTTAATTCTATTTTAGCAAGAATTTGTTTTACTTTTTAAAGGAAAGTCTCTTTAAAAGTCTCACATATCTTTAGCAGTGATTCTGAAAACTTTCTATTAAATGTCCCTTAAAATATACATGTGTTTAAAATTAGAAAAGAAGGGGAAAGTACTTAGCAGTAATGTGTTTAGAGATTTGATCAAAACCCCAAAGAGTTTGAAACCTAATGCAGTTCGTACCTAGATTATTTTTAGATTCTTAAAGTTCCAGTTATTTAATCTCTTAATTGAACCACTTGAAGTTTCCATTTCTAAATAAGTAAAATGGTAATAAATAATGAGCCAAAAAATAAAATGTGCCCTTCTAAGGGAAAAAACTGGAAATTTGATGGAAAATGAATGTGAGTTTGAATAAAGTGAAAATGTCATTTGTCTCTTTTGATTTTCAGCTCCAAGGAAATGAAGGACTGAGGTGGGAGCCCGCAGGACTGCTTTGGTCAAGTTCCTCCATGAAGTTCTTCATCCGTGGCAAGTAGATTACTGTCCTTCAGGGATTAAGGGCGACCAGGGGATTTAAGGGCTGTTGACCTGACTGTGACGGTCTACACTAGTGTGGGCTCTGCTCCCAAGGATTGTCCTGTTTTATTTTACACTGCCATTATCTCTTCCTTACATGGTCTGAGAAAACGTAACCTGGATAATGTGCACAATAATTGATTGTGACTGGTTACGTCAGCTAGCAGGTGACTATGAAAACGTCTAGCGTGACAGGCCCTGGATCAGATAAGGCGTAATCTCTGTCTTGAAAAAAAAGTGCAGGGTTATAGGGTGGCAAGTAATACTCTAACAGGGTGTCCATAGCAAGTCACAGAAATTAAAGAACCACTGTTACAAGTTCATGGCGAAGCTCAGTGCCTGGGGAGAGCCCAGACTGGCAATCTCAAGAACTGGCTTTTAATCTGAGTTCTGTTACGAATTAGTTCTATGGATTTGGTTCCATCATCGTCCATCTCGAAAATGGATACCCGGAGGACAGAAACATGAGGCAATCACTAAGATTTTTCCAAGTGTTTTCTATCAGCCTCTCTATCTATCACATGTATGCAGGGCTGTCCGGAAAAAATCCAGCCATAAATGCCTGTCCTTTTTGTATTACATGCTGGATACTTTCCGGACAGCCCCCCATGTATGTGTATGTGTATGTGTATGTGTATGTGTATGTGTGTACTTTTCTTGATAGAAAGAGTCTGTAGCAGGCTGGCAGAGCCAGTGAAAGTGGGATTTAAACTCCTCCAAGGATGGGCTGAAAAGAAGGGGAAATTGTGCCTGTGTGTCTTGCTAAGAAAGAGAACAATCTTCTCAAGTTGTCAGTATTGATCCTCGCCATGGCCAGCAATCACTGCCCTCATAGATATGGTACAGGTGAATGGAAACTAATGAAGTGAGACTCCACTAACCGGAAACACACTATACTCATCCAATTTCATTCCCAGTAACTAATGAATTCTCTGAACTCACTCACTAATCTATGTGATTAACAGGATAAAAAAGCCAAAGTGGAGATGCAGTGCTGTGTGCAGTATCTGCCCCTCAAGAGTCTTAATTTTTCTAAGGCAAACAGAAATTTATTCAAATGGAAATTGATTACTTTTTGATTACCTTTTTATTGAAGTATAACAAACCTACTTGAAAGGGGCACAAATCTCAAGTCTATCCTTCGATGAATTTTCATCCGGTGTGCACATGCGTGCAACCAGCACCTAGATAAAACATAAAACATTGCCAGCACACAAAAGTTCCCTCCAGTTTCTCCCAGTCACTGACCTTCACCCGCTGTCCTGACTTCTAACAGCAGAGATCGGTTTTGTCTGTTTAGGAAGTTTATATAAACAATTGTATAGTAGATACTCTTGGTGTCTGCCATCTTTCCCTCATTATTATGTTTGTGGAATTTATTCATATTGTTGCATGCAGCAATAGTTTGTTGTGGGCATATATATATACATATAAGTTTCTCTTAGGCATGTGTACCATGAAATAGAATTGATGGGTCATGGGGTTCAGCTTTAGTGACCACCAGCCAGTCTTCCAAAGACAAGTGTTAGCACAAATATGGAACAACCAAAAATTTCACACACTGCTGATGGGAGGTAAACAAGTTGCTCCATGTGTGTGCTAACACCTGTGTTTTTCATTTTGGCTATTCAAGTGGGTATGTAGTGGCATTGCATTGTGATGTTAACTTGAATTTCTCAGATGACCAAAGAAGTGGAGCACTTTTGCATATGCGTATTGGTCTTTCTGAATGCTATATTCTGAAATGTCTAGATGTATCTTTAGCCATTCCTCCCCATATTTGGTTGGCTATATTTTCCTAACCGATTTGTGAAAATTCTTGATATATTCTCCTTCATCGGAAAATGCATTGTAAATGCCTTCTCTTACTCTGTCACTGGCTTTTGTGTTATTATTGGTGTCTTGATCAACAAGAAGTTCTTAATTTTAGTGTAATCTGATTAATATTCTTACCCTTATGGTTAATGCCATTATGTCCAAATTAAAATTTCTCTGCCTAGCCCAAGATCATGTATATCCAATTGACCTATTAATTAAGAAGACTGTTCTTTCCCCATCACACTGGTTTCACCTTTGCCATCAATCAGGCTCTTCCTAGATTCTATTTCTAGTCTTTTTATCTCTATCTGCCCATTCTTATTTGCTGCATTAATTACTGTAAAGCAAATAAGTAGTTCTGATAATACATTAATAAGTCTTATAGATTTGCTGTTCTTTATGATTTTCTGGACCCTTTCATTTTCCCATAAATTCTAGAATCTGGCTGTCAATTTTCATTAATAAAACAATTTAGGGTTTGGTTGGGAATGCATTGAGTATATGAACAAGTTTGAAGGAAACTGATATTTAAATAGCAAATCTTTTAACCCATAAACATAGTAAATATCTCTGTTTGGTTAGATCTTCTTTAATTGTCTCAGTATTAGAAAAATTAATATATGAGTCTTTAACTTCATTAAATTTATTCCTATTTATTTGGAATTATATAAATATCTAACTGATTTTTGTTGTTGCTAGTATATGAAAATTAAAATTATTTTGTATCTAGGATCTTTCTCACTTTTTTCAATTATAATATTTAATATGGGTTCAATTGACAGTTAAATGGGTGATTTATATTACTCAGGGACTTTAAAGAAGTAGTATAGTGATTATCTTTTAAGACAATGAGCTTTAAAGGCAGACAGATACTGGTTTAAACTCTGGCTTCTACCACTTACACGCTTGGGCAAGTCACTTAATTTTCTCATCTGTAAAGCAGAGGTAACTATGGTAACTACCACATAGGTGGCCAGAGGAATATAGTGAAATAATTTCTTTTAACTTTTCAGCATGAGGCCTAGAATGTTGGATTTTTTACTCAATTAACGTAAGTAATTAGATGTAATTTTAAAGGTCATGTGACACCTAGGAGTTTTAGGCCCCTTGGCCCCCAGTTGACCATACTGCTTTCTCCAAAACATTTCTGATATTGTAGGGTCAGTCAAGATAGAAAATGCTCTTAGGTCTTGAAAATTTTGCAAGCACACACCCATTCTAAGGCTAGGTCAGTTGTGTGAAAAGGAAAAAAGCTACCTACAGAGGACTATAACCTACCTCTCTTGGCTTCTGCCCTTCAAGTCTATGAAAGAGAGAGCAAAGTGTTTTTAAATTTCACTTCTGTCTCCTGAGGTATCAGGGAATCCTTGTCTCACTGTGGTCCTGTTTCCTTCAGTACAGGACAAGATTTCTTGGTTTTTAATTTCCTGTTTAAATGGCAGATGTAAGCATTCCAATCAAAAGACGAGCCTGTGGTTCCCAAAGGTAGACTTGTCTAATTATTAATATCTAATTGTTCTTAGCATCAAATACCTTCATCCGTCAATTAATCTTCATGCAACTGGACAGGGTAAATGTGTAAGATTAAGAAGCAAAGCAGATCTGGAGGTTAGCACACCAGAGCTAAATGTGTCTTCACTATTATCAATTCCAAGTTTATCCTAAGTTCAAACCTGTAATGGGTGTGGGGTGTTGGGCACAATGTATGTACTATTACTATATATATAATGTATCTTATATATGTATTACATATGTGTATATAAGGCTATATAGGTATATCTATATCTGTGCTGAAGAACTGACTTCTATCAATTTGAAAATCAACCATAATAATGTCTTATAATCCCTCTCCCTCAACTCCATTGAGAAGGTCTAATGCACTTACATTTTCTGAGTATTTGCTACACCTCCAGAAAGGTAGGAAAGAAGAAAACTCAAATCCCCACCCCTCTCACTCCCTGCCAAAATTTAAAAAATAATTGGTTTCTTCCAACAGTGATGCATATATCCCATACATTATAAAAAGAAATTATGCAGAGTCTGTAGAGAAAATCTTTAGTGAAAAGAAAAAATAATCAACCAAGTTGAATTTCCTTGAAGATATCACTTCCTTTGCATAGCAAACCATGGGCCTGTTATAACTTTAACTCTTTTGTACTCTAAGTGTGAATGAACTTGACCAGCTATCAGCTATGAATGAAGAATAACTAAGATTTTGTTTTACAAATCTAGGAAAGCAGTTGCAAATTAACCCTGTTGGTGACCAGCCTGTACTGAGGTCTAGAGAGTAAGAAGATCTACAATTTAGGGGAAAAAAAACAAAAACGTTTTATTGAGATATAATTTGCATACCATAGAATTCACCTACTTAAGTGTACAGTTTTTAGTATATTCACAGATATGTGGAACTGACACCACAATTCTAGAACATTTTCAGCACCTCACAGAGAAACCCAGTATTCTTTAGATGTCACCACCACCTCAACTCTCAGCAACGATTAATCTCTCTCACTCTGGATTTCTCCAGTTCTAGACTTTCATACAAATGGAAACATAGAATACACGGACGTTTTTGACTGGGTCTTCTTACTTGCCATAGTGTTTTGAAGGTTTATCCAAGCTTGGGCACGCATCACGACTTCATTCCTCTTTATTCTGGATGATAATTTGTTGTATGGATAGTCCACACTTTGTTTATGTATTTGTCTTTGACAGACATTGCCCCTTTGGTTATTATGAACAGTGATGCTATAAACACGTGTGTACAAGATTCTGTGTGGACGTATGTTTCCCCTCCTCTTGGATATGTATCTGAGAGTGGAATTTGCTAGATCATATGGTCACTCTCTGTTGAATCCTTTGAGGAGCTGCCGGACTGCTTTCCAAAGCAGATGCACTATTTTACATTCCCAGCAGTTTGGGTCTTAAAAAGGTCTCATAAAGCATGTTTCTTTCAAAACCTACAAAAAACATGCAATGTGTAATAGCTGAAATACACTCTGAATCTTAGAATCAGCCAATCACTGTCTAAATAGTGTACCTGTTAGGAAACATGGATTGAGAGCCAGGGGGTTGACACGTGGATTTCTGGAATGCAACCTGTCTTTAAGTAGGGACTCCTTGAGTGATACCCTTATGCAAAAACATCATCTGAGGAAAGCACTCATGGCTGACATTAAATTAGAATGTTCCAGAACTGATGACTTTTAGGATGTGAAATCACTATTTCATAGGAGCCTTAGTGGTAGGAAAAAGCTAACATCTTTGTCAGAGAAATAAGCTTCCAAAATGAACTGGGGGGAACTTTGGGCAAAATGCTACCTGCATACCAAGATTCTGGATCAGCTCAGCATTTTTTGAACTGTGCTTTAGAAGCATAATTTCTTTTGTGTGCAAAGGAAGTAATTAAATTTAAAAAGTGTGGAGTGGAAAGAGGGTCTGATACAGAACATTTCCAGCAGGAGAGAACATTACATCTCAAATTGAGGCTACAACCCTTTCAAGAATCGATGTTCATTATGTTTGACTGGCGTGAGGCTAGTGTCTTATTTTTGCAGACGCACAAGAAAAGGAATGCTTTGAGATCAACAGTGTTTGTGTGGTGCTTGTTCCTTTTCTGTACCCTTTTCTCTTTAAATCATAAAGATTTGTTCTTGGAGAGTTTTATGGCCCACGAGAAGATAAATTAATTATTCTGTCTCCTATAAATCACCATCTCATGTGATATGAACATTGGTTTCCCTCCTGTTTCATGTTTGGGTTAGAGATATAAATGCAGTAAATTATTCTAGTCTTTTCTTCCCCTTTTGTGTGAAGTGTAAATTATGCTCCCGCTAAATGTCTCTTCACTATTACTTAAGACTGATTAGAAGTGAAATGCTACAGATTTCCTCTCTTTGCTGTATTAACTATAATTTCACTGTTCTCAAAAGGAATTGTTTCTGTCATATTTCTTCAAGAAGCCAGCAGAGAAATGAGGCTGTAAAAAAAGACAGAAGCCCTTTCAAATGTCAAAATTGGGATTTCTTCCACCTGCCTTCTAAAAAAATAAGTTTTAGTGGATATATATTTTATCGTCGTCTGGCACCTTGAAGTTATCCAATGCATAAATCTTTATTTTTCACACAATGTTTTGCTAACACTAAACTTTTTTTTTTAAACTAAGACATTGAAATTCTATGGGGATGAGGAGGAGTTTATTCTGAACTGCCTTTGGGCCACCCAGAGTCAGCATGGGCAGTTCAGTGCCAGGCATGTGAGCACAGGTTGGCGCCCCTGCAGACCCCCAACACAGCTGTAAAGGGTTCATGCCCTGAGGAACTCATAGAGGTTTTCTAGTTTTCTTTTTTTCTATTAACACTTAGTTTGAGAAAGGGGCCCTACTCCAGGAAAATCTTTTCTTTCATTCTCACATGATATTTCCTTTAAAAATTTTAAAAATGTATTTGTATAGTCGTTATGTTAACTTGGCTTAAGCAGTAAAAAAAAGATAGGAATGGAAGAATGGTCATCACCCTCCCCACCTCCCATGTACACTTGCCCTGGGCCCTGTATTTTAAGCGGAGCCTGAAGCACATCAAACAACAGGGCTCCTGGCTTTGAGGGACTTGATCTTCTTCCATTACATCTTTGGGGACTTGCATCAAAGTATAAGTCGATGGCTACAATTTGCCTTATGATGTGAGTTAAACTCTGTGTGTATAATCTTATTTAATCCTTAAAACAACCCTAAAATGTAAATACCTTTGTTTCCCCCAATTTCTGGATTATGAAGCAGATGATTAAAGAGGTTAGAGTGCTTGGGCAAGGTAATACAGCAGTGAAGTAAAATGAGAGATTTCTGGATTAACTGACCTTAATATGAATTACTTCGATGATTCTGCTATACTCTTATTAGACAAGCAGCTACCAAAGAAACAGATAACCTGGTTCTGTTATTCTACCAAGAATTCTAGAGATAGCTGTATCCAGAGATACAGCGCAGACTGTAGTCCAGACATGGCAGTGGCACAGCTAGTAAGGGGCAGAAGTCAGACCAGACCTAGGTTTTTTTTGTTTTGTTTTGTTTTGTTTTGTTTTGTTTTGTTTTGTTTTGTTGGTTGGTTTCCTGAATGGGGATCAAAACCAGGCCATAGCAGTGAGAGCACCGAAGCCTAGCCACTACCCTACCTAGATCTAGGTTTCTGATCCTACGACCCATGCCTTTCCCACCTCCAAATCACCTCCTCATCTTTAACCTTTGAATAGAGATACTTGATGTTGACTCTCTTACCTTAAATCTATAATTTGTATGAAGAAAACCATGCCAAAACTTTGGGAGCCTCTTCTGATTGTGCAATCAACTCTTATTTTTGAAAACTCTCTTTCAGTTTAATCAGCAGAGGGATGGATGGTACATTGATTTTAAGGGCTCCTTGGTGTAGTTCTGGGGAAAGTTGAGCCAGCGTGGCACCAAGGTCCGATGATTGCTTGTTCAAAAATCAGAAGGCCTACAGCCTCTCTGCCTAGATTTGAAACCAAATCAAGAAAAGAGGCAGAGCAGAGAGGGTCTGGTTATTCAAGCCAGAGCTTTCTCAGGAAGTGATGCAAGCACAGGAAACCTGGTGTGAAATAAGATTGCTTGAGATTCCCCCACAGCCTGGCTTTCCTATTTGAGGGGCACTGGAAGACTTCAAGATAATACAAGCAGGACCCTTTCAGCTATAAGTGACAGAAAATGCAAATAAGCTGTGTTATGCAAAAAGAGAAATTTGAGGACCCATTCAGGTGACGCCTTCAAGGACAGGGCTCTTAACCAGGCACAGCTTGACAAGTGGCTCCTAAGTGGCACTAAATGTCAATTTCTCTCTGCCTTTTGCCTTTGCCTTCTGCTATGTTAGCTCCATTCTCAGTTGAATTCTTTCCTGTAAAGAATAGGATGACAGGAGCAGCTCAAGTTCATATACAATGGGAAAAAGGAGTATGTTTCCCCAATAGCTCAAGCAAAATGCTGGACTTGAGTCTCGTTGCTCCAATCTGACCCCTTCACGATGGCCAACATAAACATAAAAAGGAACCTCTAACATGCAGCCTGTGGATTCTTGTTCAGTAGGTCTTGGGTAGGACCTACCATTCTGCATGTTAATAAGCCCCCAAAGTGACTCTGATTCGGGAGGTGCCAAAGATCACAGTTTGGGACACTTTCAAGAGTACCAATATTCCGTGGCTGCACCCGTGTGAGTACCCATTTCCTGACACCTCAGGGGGCCACTGGGGAAAAAACGTGCTTTAAGCTTCCTTTTATCCAGCACTTTCATGCGTGCTTTAACCAATCTTCCTGGATGAAGAAAACGGTCCCTAACAAGCAGGGCTCTTTTCTTGTCCCGGGATGGAGTTCAGTTCATATTTGCTGTTTCTGTAACTGTGGTCTCTTCTCAATGGACTTGAAGTTTTCACTCATTCTCTTTCTTCACAATGAGGGTGGTTTTATAAAAGGCATACGACATGTATATGTATAAAATTTGTAATATTATATTTCATTTTCTAATCACATTCTCAACATTTTTTGAAATGAGCTTTCTCTCTGTTCTTCTCACTACCCCTTTCCCTTAGTCATTTTTTTAGCAAATATTTAACAAGTGCCTTCTGTGTTCCCAGCTCTGCGACGGGCACAGGTAAGTCTAATAATGAATAAGTCAAACTTGATCACATCTCCCATGGAACTTCCGGTCCGCTGGCACAGGCGACCAGGAAATAAGAGCATTGCACACACATTCTCTAATCACAGAAGAGGGAGTGCTATGAAGAGAAAACAGCGTGCAGTTACAGCAAATAACACGGAGGCCGTGCACTCACAAACACACCCACTGTACCAGGTTTTCCTTCTTCCGTCTCTGCAGCCCTGTAGGGAAGAAAGACTCTCCTTGACCTAAACACTGGACAGTGTTAGACTCAGCAGCTGATTAAGACCACGGTTAGCTACACGGGGTTGCCCTGGGTCCTGAAATCTCCTTCGGTGTTTAGGAGACATGTTCTTCTCACATTTGATTTAAAAGAAATGATGCCTCCCCCCCCAAAAAAAAGAAACGATGCCCAATGAAACCACGTTTCTGTTATAGGATTCTGTAAAACAAAGTTAAAAAATATCTTAAACCTGTGCTCGGCATGCGCGCTGTCTCCTGGGCAGGGACGTTTGTTCTCGGCTGTGGGATTCACCTTTTTACACAGCACAGTCAGGGTAAAGGCTTGGGGGGCAGACAGAGTGCGCATGTTACACATTTGGGGGGCACTGCGGATGGGTGTGGAGGCTTTATTCCTTTTGGGTGTTTCAGGTCTCAGGATTCATGATTGATGATAAAATCTGGAGCTGACCCTCTTCCCCCAACCCCTTAAAAACAAAGAGGTATGTTTGTTGGGTGGGATGACTTAGTAATGTTTGAACCTTTGCAGTTGCACGATGATGATGACGACGATGATGATGATGACGATGATGACGATGATAGGGAAAATGTAGTCTCTTGTGCCTGAGTACTTCCTTTCACGTGTATTTTGGCTTTGCCAACACTTCTGCGTACCCTCTACAGAGGCGTTGCCTGCTGAGCAGTGTGCTACCAGCCTGGGCTTCAGAGAAAGGGCACACAGCCTCTGTGCTTGTGGCCGTGTCCAGGGCCATGGTTCTTTCTCGTCAGCTGGCTGGCTGCCGGGCTCAAGAAGAGGGCCCACTGCTTCCCAAATGCAAAGCTTTTCAGGGACTGGAATCAAAGCTGTCAATGGTAAAGAGCTCTTTCATCTTTCTTTTCCCTCTTCTTACACATTCAGTGAGGATTCAGCAGTGAAAACATGGCCAACAAAAGGCAGAGAGACCCTGGAACATTCTTTAAAACTCATAAAGATCATTTTCAAATCTTAACTGTCTAAAAATGACATGCATTATTGATTTAAATACTGGCTTTCAGGCTGCAAATTAGTTACAATAACTTTTTTATTTATCAGTCAAGTCTGTTTTTCCCTGCACAGGATTACAAAGTCCATGTCTGAAAGAAAGACTTGGATTGGGGAACTTGAGAAATCTCTGATTTTCTGGGAAATGTATTAGTACTTTTTAGAAGTTATAAATCAGTGGTAATGGTGAGGTAGATATATTGTTCATCATGAATCTGTTGGTTGAAAATTATAGCAAGCCAACTAATGTGGCCTAACCAAAAAAAAAAAAAATACATTTATTGGAAAATTCAAGAGTTTAAGAACTCAATCAGGTATGGCTGGATCCAGGAGTCCAAATTCCATAACGAGGGCTTAGTCCTTCTCTGTCCACATCTCCACTTTTCTCTGTTCCTGTTGTCTTTAATCCTTAGACATGAGGTGACCCCTGGTGCTCAGGTTTGCAGATCTTTGCAGCTATCACATGTAGCTCGGAGTCTTTGTGGGCCCTGAGGTTCACTCTGATTGGACTAACTTAGGTGACATTACCAAGCTCGGAACCAATCACTGTGGTCAAGCTGATGGAATATGCTCATTCTCCAGGCCTTCATCACATGACTACCCTTGAAAACGAAGGTGGATATGAGGTTAGCCAATCAATGCTACCCAAATCACAAAGACACAAAGTTCAGGAGGAATTATGCCCCTAAGGAAGATGAGGTTGTCCTTTTAAATAGAAAAAATGGACAATGCGCAGAAGAAACAGTCGATGCGCATCACTTGTGTCATCCAACATTCAAGGGCCCTTCCTTCCTTACAGAGCATCAGGCCCCTTCCTTCCCAGCCTGAGCCACCATGTCCCCTTGAATGCTCTGAGGTTCATCCCACGTAAAGTTCTCCTGTCTTGCATGGCATCACTCCACGGCTCCCGAACAAGCTCTTCACGCTCATGCCTCCAGACTCACACTCTGCTCTTCTCTCTCTGGTCCATCCTGGTCATCGTCCTCGACCTTACTCCCCCCTACCCCAGACTCACGTCATTGTTCCCTTCTCCGATTCTCATAGTGGTCGAGTTGTGTCCTAGTTCGGTATTTAGGCATCGGTTTCCCCAGCCAGTCTGCAATCTCTTTGAGCTCTGCCATTTGTATCTTTATAGAATTAACTGGTAAAATCATATCAAAATAACACATTCAGAGGTTTTCTTCTGGAGGGAACAATTTTCAGTATCACCGTAATCAGCCCACTTGGCATGGTGAATGAGCTAAGTGCTTTACATATATTTTTTCATGTCTGCCTCACAAAATCCTCTAAGATGGGTATTACTTATTATTATTCCACTTTATAGATGGGGAAACTAAGGTTCTCAGAAGTTAAGAAACTCACCATGGCAACCCAGCTTATAAGTGGGGAAGCTGGAGTTTGAATCCAAAGTCTGAGGTGCTAACTCCCGTGCAGACTGTCTCTCAGCCTAAAACTGAGTGGCTGCTAGGATAGCGACGGAGGTGCCGAAGAGATGCCCCTGTCCTGCTCTGCCACACCCCATCCTGTCCCCACTGGCCATGAACTCTGCCCTCTGCACATGGAATTGTCCACAGCTATAGATTAAGTGTTGAGGTACCTGCTGTGCCAGTTTTTTGTTGGTTTGTTGGTTTGGGGGGCATGTTTATTCCCTACTTTGCAATTGATCCACCTATGAGAACCCTGTCCTAATGGAATGGAATGGTTCTTTCTGTAATAAAGGTTCACACTGAAGCTGACAATAGTTTTCAAAGTGCATGCCATTCAGGGAGATCACGTTTGCCCTTTCCCACAGACATGAGGCAGTCCGACGTGGATCCAGCCGGTGTCATCAGCTTTCCTGGCCGTGGCTGTGGTTGAATATGGAGTTGTTCTGTTCCTCAGCAGCTGCTGCAAGGGACTCGTTGCATTGCTTTCTAAGGGCTAAATCATCCTGAATGGAGGGGGTTCTTCCCCAACGTGCGCTCATTGTTCTCCCTGCCGCAGGGCCCGGTCATGTAGCTCAAACAGTGGTACTTAGATGCACAGGAGGGATGCGTGGCCAGCCCCAGGTGTGACTGTCACCCTCTAGCTGCCACCTCTTTGGCAATGCGAATTGCTCAAAGCTGGTGAGGGGGCCATGAGGACAGAGCCGCATTTCAAAGCATTAGGACGAAAAACATTTCAGACTCAGAAAATCTGGCTCGACGTGATGGGCCCTGCCGGGAAATGTTTTCTCTGCGCAGGTTGGGTGGCTGAATGCATTGATTAGGGACAGTATCTTGCCACTCAACCAACATTTCCTAAATCTCTCCTAAGCCAAATGATTGTATTATGGAAGCTAAAAAGGACATGAAGGGGGAAATAGCATGGTTTCCATGTTCCAGGAGCTCACCAGCTGCTAACGCCCACTGATTCAGCCAGCATTGATGGGGCGCTTACTGAGGAACTGGGGGTCGAGGGCTAGACCCCACGGGCCTAATTCCTGCCCCGATGGAGCTTACAGACTAGGAGAAAATACAGACATTAAACAAGTAATGGCACGGTACTAGAATGTGCTACTCAGAGTAAAGCAACACATAGAATACTATGGGGACATAGAGCAAGGAGGTCATGCAGGGCGCTCTAGAAGAGATCATCTTAAGGGGGGATCCAAATGGGAAGAATGGAGAAGGGGGAGAAGGAGTGGCATCATGTCAATCAGAGGAGAATGTCTATGGAAGTTCAAAGGCGGGACGGAATGAGGCGTCTTCGAGGAAGGGAACGAGTTCGGGTGCTGCAGGCGGGAGAGCATGGGGTTCTGTATAAAGAATTCTAGCTCCTAAATATGGAAGGATTGAAGAAATGGCAGAATTAAGAAATCAGTATTTTATAGTTTCTAATGAAATGGTTGATTTAAGCAAAGATTATCAATGAAGAAAAACATTTTTAAATGTATGGGCGACTTTGCAAACGAGTATCGGGTTCTTGCCACCTGAACCCCCAGATCAACTTAAGTATTAAACCAGAAATTTTTACCACCTGAGGCAAAATGACATACATACCCATGAGGTATTCATGGAGATAAAAGGTCAAACCTGAGTATAATTAAAACCTTAGAGCTAAATTGTTGTTTACCGGAAATATGGGATAAAGAGAAGCAAATTAAATGCCACCTCGAAGAAACAGGCAGAAGAATTGAGAATGTGAAATTTTCTAAATAAACCATTTACTTAGAAAGATAATAGAATCAAAAAAATGATGGAGGAGGCACTGTTCTAGATTAAAAGATTCAAAAAGACATAACCAAATACAATGTGCAGATCTTATTTAGATGCTGTCTTGCACAAGTCAGCTATAAAAAAGACATTTCTGATATAATCAGTAAGTAGGATACAGTGGATCATAAAAGAAGTCAAAAGAGTTACTGTTAATTTTGTTAGGGTTCGTAATGGCATTGAAGTTATATAAAAATGTCTATATTTTTTAGAAAAGCGTACTGGGGTATAAAAGGGTGAAGTGACACAAGCACTGAGATTTGCTTTGAACCCCTTAGCCAAAAAGGAGGAGGTGGCATAGGAAGCCACAGAGGCAAAATCAAGGAAACGGTTGAACCTGGGGGTAGCTTGTGGGTGTTCACTGTCCTGTTCTCTTCTTTTGTACATGTTTGAAATGATTCATGAAAAGACATGGCGGTAGCCTTGTGAGGTAGGTAAGGCAGAGATTCCCACACAGGCATGATGGGACCAGAAGCTCAAGTACTGGTTCAAGGTCATGTACTTCAAGGTCAGCAACAGAGCCACAGTTAGAACCCTAATTCCAAGTCTAGTGTTCTTTCCGTAAGGTCTCCCACTTTGCTTTTCTGGAATCTCCTTAAAGGCCACCCACTTTGCCTGAGCATGTGACTGTAGTGTTGGGAGCAAGCAGTCACTGTTTTGCTTATACATATCACCTGTTTCCCAGACTGGGAATGAAAGCTGTAAAGAGTTGGCTACTGAGGGGCGATGGTGTCCACCTGCTGAAATCAGGCATTAGTATGGGGTTTGTTCATGGCCAACTTCAAGGCTCTGGTTTCTGGTCTTTCTCAAGACAGAGGCAAGTCTTGGGCATGCTGATCAGATGCAAACATGCTTCTACCTGCCTTCAGCTCTGCTCTAAGCACCCTCTTTCAAGTATGAGAACATTAAATTCTTTCACGTGCGTCAAAAGCAACTTTCCTGGTCACGTATAAGCAAATTTGTGGGCCAACGTTCCCATTTAGATGGTGTCTATAGTTTCCTTTTCCTGTGTAATTCTGGAGGTTTTCTCAGCAAAGAGGTGGGCACACTAACACAGCTGAAACATAACTAGCTCTATTTTCAGTAAAATGATGCTAACTGGCATAACTGCCTACTGCATAGTAGGAACCCGGGTAGTGCCTTTCCCAAAGTTAACCCATTCAATTCCATGTAAATTTTAATTAGAAACAAAACAGTCCGAAAAACTGATTTTAGAAAACTCAAGGGCTAAGAGAACATCAAAAATCTGTTGTTTAATCTTTCTTCTCCAGAAACCCAAGAAGAATGGCTGTAGAAACACCAAGTGCTTGCGATTCTGTAAGCATAGATTCAATTCCTACGCTGTCACCTGTAGAGTTTGCATATTATAGAGTGGACATAAGGAAGAAATTTCTGTATGCATCGGTTATAATGGTGTCTTTGTAGGGCTTGCAAGGACATTTATTAGGATGTGGTTTTGTAGGCAGTGGATGTTAGGCAGAAGAAAATACGTTCACAAGGTGAGTTAGTCGAAGGAGTTAAAAAATTATCATTGTACTGTAATCGCCATGAGAAACGACTCCTATCTCGCTTATCCTTGTATCACCAACACCTAACACAGTTCCTGGCCCAGAGGAGGTAACTCAAGAAGTATTTGAATGAATGAATAAACAAATACACAAATGAATGAATGAATGAAATTGTGGCCATAACACTGGCTCCTTCCTTGCCAGGTCGACCACAGCTAGGCAAGCAGTGAGATGCAGTTTTATTGTTTGCAAATTGTAAATCTCAGAAAGACACAGATTCTTCCATGTGTTATAAATTCACTGGTCTTTCTCAAGTCTTGGCAAAAGTGGCTAAAACCTGCGCATTGCTCCTCTTATGCATCCCATGAACTCAGTTAGTGCAGCGGGTTTGCCCTTTCCCCTCAGTCATCCCATGCCTAATCCAGATGCTCAGCTGCTAAGCCTGGGCTTGGAGGTCTCCTCGGTCTGGATCTACTTCCGACCTCTGGGTTTCTAGAGTCTTACACACTGCTCTGAATGTATTTAAGAGTTTTCTGCCCAGCTCCAAGCTCTCCCCAATGCCCCGCTGTCTACAAATGCGTCAGAAATGCCCAGTCTGGCAGCCTCTGTCATTGGAATCCTCTTCCCAGTCTGTCCCCACAGGACTCTGCTCCAGCCGAGTGGTGCATGGTCCTCAGCTCTGGTCCTGGTGGCCGTGACCCATCAGCACATCCATGCAGAGGATGAAGCAGCTGTACTCTGTGGCTTCATTTTTCCAAATGCCTAGGGATTCTGTTTAGCCCAAAACTCCACTTGTGGTGAATCACACTTATACACACACTACATACACAATCTTGAGTCAAGTTCTTTGCACACTTTTATGCCAACTCAATTATGGGAAAGGGGTTGCGCATAGAAGAAGGATCTGACTGCCTTAACCTTCTCATTTCTCACGCTTCCCTCCTGTATTAGTTCAGCTGCCACAACAAAATACCTACATGGGCTGAGTGGCTTAAGAAACAGAAATTTGTTTCCTTACAGTCTTGGAGGCTAAAAGTCTGAGATCAGGGGTACCAGCATGGTTGGGTTCTGAAGAGAGCTCTCTTGCAGGCTTGCAGATGACCATCTGCTCACTGTGGCTCACATAGTAAAGAGAGAGTGCTCTGGTTTCTGTCCTTATCACACTAGCCCTGGTGAATGAAGGCACCACACATATAAAACATCATTTAACCTTACCTCCTAAAGTTCTTATGTCCAATTACTGTCACAATAGGGGAGAGAGTGTCAATGTATGAAGTTCGGGGGGACATAGCATCTTCCCATCATTATAGTTGCTTATATGTCATTTTTGAGCCAAAGTTTAAACTACAAAAAGCCTTATGCATTATCATAATTGGTCTAAAACCAGAGAGCTCAATATTGAACTTTTCTGATGACTTTAATTTTCTAGACGGTCTTTTCCTTTTGTTTCATAAGAACTCAGAGAGACCTGACACTTCTGCAACCCATAGAAATGTGGTTCTACAGAGCAGCAGTAGAATCCAGCATTTGGGGAACCAACTGTGGCAACAGACTTGGGTTCAAGTCATGGTTCTGACACTTATTAAGGATTGAGCTTTAGAAAATTATTTAATGTCTTTGAAATTTGATTAAAACAGTGGTTGGCATATAGTAGGTGCTCAATAAATTTTTGCTGAATGAAGAAATGTTTGAATGAGGGCTCTCTCATAGTTAATTTTTTGTGTCAACTTGACTGGGTCACAGACTACCCAGATATTTGATAAAATATAAGTCTGAGTGTATCTGTCAGGGTGTTCCTGGATAAAGGTGGTGTTCGAATTGATGGACTGAGTAAAACAGACTGCACCGCTAATGTATATGAGCCCCATCCAATCAGTTCACAGCCTAAATAGAACAAAATAGCTGACCCTCCTATGGGTAAGAGGGAATTCCTCCGGTCTTACTGACTTCAAATTAAGACATTGTTTTTGTGTTTATTTGTTTGTTTGCTCATTTTCCTGCCTTTGTACTTCAACTGAAACACCAGCAGTTCTTAAGTATGTAGCCTACTGGCCTTGGACAGGCACTACACCACTGGCTCTCCTGGGTCTCCACCGTGCCAAACTGAAGCTCTTGGGGCTTGTTAGCCTCCATAATTGAAATATCTACCTACCAATCTATCTTTCATTTCTCTATTTATATCTTTATCACTATATTTCTATATCGGTCTGTTTGTCTGTCATCTATCTATATCTATCACCTATCATCTACCTATCTCTATCTATCTACCTATATCTATCTGTCTATCGATCATCTTATACTGGTGATTCTGTTTCTCTGGAGAACCCTAACTAGTACAGGCTCTCTTTCATTTCTCTGTAGATTTGACCTTTCTCAGCTTCCCTGCTTTTCTCTCTGCCACATCAATTTTTGTTCCACATTAATCAAAGAACAACAACAACAACAACAAAAATTCTAACTGGGGCATGGGCCTCCTTCTCTTACCTACTTCCATGGAAAATTCCAATCCCACTTGATACAGAATGTCTAATACATACAAAGAATTATTAGAGGTGTTTTTCAAAGTTTACAACACCCAATAAGAAAGGCATGGTCATCTCTGATGGACAGACAAAAGTGATACAGCTCAGAGAATTTCAGTGATAAGCCCAGTGTCCTCTCCAAGGAGCTCTGCCGCTTACTATTTATGGGACCTTATGTAAGTTACTTGTTAAGAAGTGAATCTTTGTGTCCTTCACAATTTATATGCTGAAGTCCTAATCCTGCTGTGATGGTATTAGGAGGGGGACCTTTGGTAGATGGTTAGATCATGAGGGTAGAAACCTCATGAATGGATTAGTATCCTCACAAAAGAGACCCCAGAGGGTTCCCTCAACCTCCGCCCATGAGAGGACACACTGAGAAGATTGCCTTCTGTAAAATAGGAAGCGGGTTCTCACTGGACATCAAAATCTGCCAGTGCATTGATCTTGGACTTCCTGGCCTCTAGTTCCATGAGAAATAAATTTCTGGTCTTTTTCAAGCCATTCAATCTATGGTGTTCTGTTAGAACAGCCCAAATGAATTAAGACATTACTTAACTTCCTTTTGTCTCAAATTCCTCATCTATAAAGGGAACAATGAGATGATAGCACCAACTTTTATGATATTGTGAAGTTTGAGTGATTGTATTATTATGTGTAGAGTAATACAAACAGTACCTGGAACATAATAAGCCTCTCATTTTAGCTTTTACGATTTTCTATCTCAGAGCCTCAGTTTCCTGGACCACATACCTGGGAGATGGAACTAGATGAGCTCTGTGTGTCCCTCCCATCTCGAGCAGTCTCGGATTTAGTCTCCATTTTCTTCCTTGAGGTGTCTCTCCGGGAATTGGGTAGTGCGTGAAGCATGGCCTCAGTTGTTCTGTGGCTCCACCCCGTCCCCCGGAGCTCTCCCCACCTTTCAGAGCTCCCTGCTCCAGTTGGTTCTCTGTCCCAGGTGCTGACTCACTGCATTGATTGAACAGGCTGCTACAGCACAGTCCTCTCTAGGACAGGATGTACTAGGGGAAGGCATCCAGGTACCTTTGTTCTCTTGGGCTACAAGCCCCCTTTCTCTCATTTTACAGAAGGGATTTTAATATAAAGTATTCCGTGCATTGTTTATGCTTTCATTGGTGCGTGCATTTATTCCCAGATGATGCTCCCTTTGGTTAACTGTCAAAAACCATGATTTTACAGGAGGTTATTTTTTACTGTGCCTACTTAAAGGAACAGGAAAATTACTCTCTATAATTACCTTCAAATTCAGAAGCGAATTCTACCTGTACCCTCATGAGAAGCTGAAAGAAATGAGTGCCTTTATTTATCTTCTCCTGGCTTTAAATGGGCTCTTTAAAAATTGTATTGGCTCAGAACCAGTAAAGAGACATAAAAAAGGAATAAAGTGGTCCCTTTTGGACTTCTCACTTCTCTTACTTTTTTTTTTTAATAAAATGCAATACAGCTCTGGTTCTGGACATATACATGTAAACCCTTTGTTCAACATTTCTGCCTTTGTCACCTGCCTTGAAATAGTCCTTCAACAGTTTTGATAAATCAGTTGCAAAGGTGTCTTATTTCATTGTAATATCTATAAGTGAAAAATACACTTCAGTGAGTCTTAGGAGAATCCTAAAAGTCAGCTATAATATATCAGAAAGAGAAAGGGAATTAGTTTTCTCTCCTATCTTTTCTTTGGAAAGACACTGAGAACATTTCATAGGAAGGAAAACAAGTAATGATTGTTCTTCTGTGCCTGCCTTTTTTATATATATGATGTGACCTTAGGGGTCTAGCCCAGCATTATTCATCAGTCATTCACCCCCACAGAGATGCTTTCCCTTCTCACCTAAAGCCAGGTAAGTAAAGAGATGCTGCAGGGACTTACAGACATTGACCCTCCCTGCCACTCAATCCCACCAATTGATACTGACATTTCTCCTGTGTGAGCTCACCTGTAGGACCACTGGAGAGAACTTCAGAACAGGTAGCCACTGGCAGGGTTGGAAGAAATGAGGGGCATTGTCTTATTTTCTAGGGTTCTCAGGGAATAACGTTATGTGCATGCCCTCCAGATCATTCAAAACAGCCTACGGGTCATGAGTGTACAACAGAAATCCACAGAACTTTAACCAGGTAACTGGATTATATTAAATTATGTAGATGTTCAGAAATCAACAGGGCTGATCTGTGATTTTTCAATTGACGAGTCCATACCCAAATTGGTGGGGATGGAATTTTACCCTAAAGGGAACAGAGATCGATTGTATTAAGAAGATAGTTACTTTGGGTCAGGAAATTGGGCCATCTATGGGACTAAAGCAAGGAGGGACTTTCCTCTTTCTAATGGCCTGGTCTCTGGGGGGGGGGGGGGGGGTGAAAGCTTGGCCACATGAACACAGGCTGAGAGCAGGAGGTACCACCCAGCAGCAGCAGAGCAGCAGGAGGAGCCCAAGTCTCCAGGCTCAGTCTTACATCTGAGCCCTCCTAGCCCCATGAAACAAGGTCTGAACCTCTGAGTGAAGTAGAGGGGGGTTTCTTTCTGGGGACTTCTGGAAAGAGCTGGTTCCAGACTCAGCCTGTCACTGATACTAGACCCTCTCCTGACTCAGGCACCGGGGTGAGCTTAGGGCACACATCTTGAATTCCGTGTTAAGTTTAAATTGCAAGAGTTGATTGCTGAGAGTTAACCTCCCGAGCAATTTTGCCATTTCATGCCCTTAACTGGCACACTAAGGGATGTAGTGACTGGTATCGGGCTCTCCAGAACGCAATCGTTTTGGGTATTAGACTCGAAGAAGGCAGCTAAGTGCCAGATTTTTCTGGCTGGTGGCTGAGATATTCTTCTCCTTCCCCTTGTCTTCCTCCACCTCATCACTTTTCTCCCAATTGCAGTTGTTATCAACAAGTACTGTTAATTGAGTGTAAACTGCCCATTGGCATGCCAACAGGACCTCAAACTCGGTACACCTGAGACCGAAGTCATCCTCTCCCTTCCGGGACCAGCTTCGTGCCTGACTTACCTTTCTTATCACCTCGCTCTCTCCCCCATTCACCCAAACTCAAAATTTCAGCATCCCCTTTGGTTGGTTCCTCTGCTTGGTTTCATGGTCACAAACTTCCTCCGTCTTCTGCTTTCATAATTTCTCACCTCTATGCCTTCCTTTCTACCTTCCATACTACCAGAAGGAACTTCCTAGAGCGTTCTCACGGGTCTCCCTGCCAGTCATGTCTCTCAGGTCTAACAAACCCAGCACACTGGCCAGACAAACAATTCCTTCATTGTACAGTTTTGAACACAGCAGTTCTGTGTTCAAAATCTTCAATAACTCACTCTTGCTCATAAAATTAAATCAAGTATACTTGATTCTCTTTAGTCACTTCAGTTATATTCTATAAAGTTGCTGTAAACACTGAATTAGTGAATACTGAGTGTCATTGCCAAGGTTTCCGGACAGGGCAGGTCTCGGCGGTGGTACTCCCAATTGAAAAAACACACGCGGAGCCGACATGGGGGACCCTAAGCACACCAGCAAGCAAGCTACTTTATTGCGCACCTGGGACTATATATACGTATTCAAACCAAAGTGACATCGTGCCACATCTGCCCAGTAGCAATTGTTTAGGTTTTCATGGTCACATAAGGCGGTACATGCGCAGTAAGTGTCAGCCCCAGGAATTCCTCAGCCCCAGACAGGGACTGATTATACCAAGGTCAAGCCTGGGCGGCGGGCCTGGCTTTAACCCTTTACAGTGGGCTTAGCTTTAACCCTCTGGGGACTGACACTGAGCTATTGCTCCTAAGGGAAGTACAAGTTTAGGTTCCTGAGAACATCTAGTACCATTTTCATCAACCCGTCTGTATATGTGTTTCTGTTTAAAGACTACTTATTTAATGTATATCGTTGCTTGATGAACATTGAAGTCATAGCCAATAGCACTGTAATTCATGCCTGAATGGAGCTTATCTAACACCTATATTTTCTCTGTAAGGCATATCATAGCCTTTGCCCTTAGGAAAACTACGCAGCACTTCTGTGCCAAGATTGGGGGCCATATGAAACAGTAAAATCACTAGCAAAAAGCATAAAAATAAAAATATCTGACACTGAATTGATTGCATAAAGGCCACCTGTTGAAAGTATGAGAGCTAAAATACAAAGACCTCGTTTGACCTCAGCTAGAGATGGGTGTGTCAGGTGACTCAAATTTTTTGCCACTCTGCACATATCCATCAATGACCTTAAAGGTGCCATCAGTATTAATTTGGGGTTACAAGTAAATTTTAGTGAGTTTACAGACTTTCAAATATGGAATCTGTGAATAATGAGGTTCACCTGTACCTCCTCCTGGATTTCAAAGTTCTCAATAACAAGGTCACTTCCTCTTCCCAGTATTATATCCCATTATGTCTCTATTATATCCCATTATTAAAAATAAAGAGGGAGGAGTGGTTCACAGAACTCCTCAAAGGAAGTACTGGAAGAACAGGAGTCAGGAAAACTATATACCAAGACAGCTAGGAGCCAAGCAAAGGACCCAAAGGGAGCCCATGGACCTTCTCAGAGGCTATCTTCTAGTAACTCCCTATCACCCTCTTCATCTTATGTTTCCAAGTTTGTAATTCATAGAAGAGATGGCCTGATTGGTGTCAGGTGTCCCTTACCCTCCAGGTATCCCAAGCCCAGTGGCTAAAGTAAGGCAGAATGATAATTGGCCAATCTTGCTCATTTGCCCACCACTCTGGCCAGTGTGCCAGGGTCTGTTACCAAGGTAAGAATGAGATGGATGGTGCCCAGATAAACACAATGATCACTACCCTTGTTTTTCTTCCCTATCTCTATGGTCTAGAATTCTATTTGTCCTTCAATTCTCATTCAATATAATATAACAGCTTCTGTAGGGAGTCATATTCATATTCAGCTCTATTGTATAGCTATATGTAAATCTTTCTCATCATTCAGTCACTTATTTATTCAGTAAATATGCATTAAGTACCTGCTGCATATGGAGATTGTGCTAAGCTTCCCCATCTCTGAGCTCCTAGAGGGCAGAGACTACAGCCTGTTCATCTTTGAAGCACCAGTGGAGACTAATAACATCCCAGTAGATCCCACATGGAAATCACCCACACCCAAACAAGTTGAGTTTACCCTCTTGTGAGGTCCATGTAGCTTGTTGTCGTTGACTTTGTGGTCAACATTATATACAACATTCTATATAAATTCATTGATGTTTTATTTATTTACCTCAGAATGACCCAGCTAGAAGGATTAGATACCATATATTATGTAGCAGAAAAAAATGTACATATATTATTTTTAATGACTCCAAGGGAAAAATTCTCATAGACCTTTATAGCATATAGCCCTGAAAGAAATTAGTAGGATTCTCTACTCCAGCTATGTTAAGATCCTTTCATTAATCCATCAAATAGCTAATCTATTTGTCAGGAATTAGCATAGTAATAATGGAGTATAAAATGGTCATATGCCACACATACATAAAAATATATCAGGTTATGATCTGAAGACTAAATTAATATTTAATGAATCTTTTCTTAATAGTAAATCTAAATAAAAATGATATACACATAATCTATCCCTTGAGTTGAATGAAGCCATAAAAACAAACAAATATAAACAAAATAGATAAGAAGGCATAAGAATGCAAAACAATAGACATACTATATAGATTTTACAAGTAACTGTGATAGGAGTTGTAGTCAGGTAAACATCCCAGAAAATGATATCCTCCAAAAGGACAGCATGCTTCCCTTCACATCTGCCCACACTGCCTTTCTTCACGGGCCAGAGAGTCAAAATCCGGACTCACAATGAAGAATGTGCACAAGTTTTTAAGAATATTCCAAGTCCTTTTCCAAGAAAAAGATGTCATCTCTGTCCAACAAGGCTGTGATGAAGTAGGATGTGTTCTGAACGAGACAACAGGTCCACCTCTTAGCCCCCGACCCCAGCAGGCCAGCACAGCCTCTTTCACAACTGGCCATTCAGAGTCATTTTGGTTAATTGTCTTCACTGCCTGCATTCCCTGAGATGTGCACTTTCCTAAATTGACTGCAACTCAATATCTACCAAAGATTTGCTTAAAGCAGCTGTAATTTGTGAGAAAGGGTCTAATGGGCATGTTAAGAAATGCCTTCTTTCTTCTAGGTTCTCTAAGAGAAATCTCTGTCAGAGAGCAAAGTACCTGCAACACAATACCTCAGCTGCTTACAAAAATGCCTTTGTGAATTTATATCACTCTTAACTTCTACAGACAGCTGGCCCAAGAAACATTTATTTTGGACTGCATTGTAGTCTTCTTTGCTTCACAATTTATCTCGAATGCTTTGTCCACTAATACCCAATGTCCTTTATATAAACATCTGCAGGACAAATTCCTCTTTCAGTAAAGTTCAGAGAAAAGGTTTGTCTCTGTAGAACAAATCTGATGTTTCCTTGTTATCAGATGATAAACATAACACAAACCATCATTTCCTTTCTTGTCTAAGTTTCCAGAAAATGTCGAAGCAGAATTCAGTCCAGTTCATCTATGGGATGATTTTCACCCCCCTTCGTGGTGCTAGATTAATTTCTGAAGCTGTCTCAAATGCTTTTGTAATGGGAGGGGGCTAAACCGTAAACCAGTGCAGATCTAATCTGTGATCCTTCCCTGCAGGCATGCCAACTCCTGTCAGGGTCCCAAATCACAGGCAGTATCTCCTTGAGTGCTTATGCAAACACCATTCAGCACTGGGAAATGGGGGGAAAGTAATCTGTGTTTTACTTTCTTGGAGATGCAACCAGTAAGAACATTTGTCTAAGCATCAATAATAATTAGATCTTAATTGTAAGGATATGTTCCAAGTAGCATTCCACTCCCCAGGGAGTAGGTCTGGCTCATTTGAGCCTTAGATTAATTTTTGTCATTTGCCATGAAAGTCTCGCTGAAGGAGAAATAAAGTTCAGAGTGACAAGGTGGAGATACAGATCCTGAACTTGAGGATCTCAGTTAATTAAAACCAAACCTAAGGAATAGGAACATTATGTGCTTACTCGTTATATTATTATTGCATGTAATTATTTGCGTAGTCCATAACTGTACAATAATAATTTAGTGACTAAGGCTAGCGAGTTCTTGTAACTCTGGAATGATTTCAAACCTCTTGCTAGCCTCTCTGAGCACTTAGAATAAAACCTGAAAGTCCCCATATGACCTGTAATGACCTAGTCTCTACCCAGCTCTCCAGCCTCATTTCTTCCCACTGTCACTCTGCTTCCTTCATACTGCTTCCTTTGAGTTCCTTTAACTTCATCATCTCTTTCCCATTGCAGACTCTTACGTGCTGGCTGTTACCTTCCCTTCTTCTCTTTCTGACTCTTCCCATCTCAGCTAAAACAATATTACTACTTCTGAGAAGATGCCTAATCCATGTCCATTGCAGCACTTCCTTATCTCCTTCCCAGACTCATCTCCTAGGCTCTTGCGTTTCATCCCTCAGCTGCAGTAAACAGTAAGTTCCAGGCAGGCAGTGCCCGACACAGTTATATCCCTGAATATATAGCTAAGAGCCCCATTCCTCTTCTTAGATTATTTTATGAATTGGTACACTTGGATCTCCCAAATTCTCAAATGACAAAACCATCCTCAAAACAAAAAAGATGACATATTAGAACCAGAACACCCTTAGGAAGTAATCTAGTCCCTCATTTCACAAAGAGCAAAATTTAGGTATAGAAGTGAAATAACTTAGTCAAGACAAATGATGGCAAAGTAGACCAGGGCTCTAATCCAGGGCCATAATGACCTTTCAATAAATTATCTATTTCCTCACTGTTTGTCGCCATTGGTTTTGCAACAGGTGAAATTTGGCCCATTTAGAGTGTTCAACTTCTCCTGGTTTGTCACTAAAATTTTCTAGTTTTAGTACTAAAAGTTCCATGTCCCATGAAACCCCCCACCCAGCCCAGAGCAGACTGGATAGTTGGTCACCTTAAATGGGCCAGTGTGTGTACTGTGATTCCATCCCCAGGTTGTGTGTTAATACATCTTCTGTCTCTCCAGTGTGCATATTAATATAAGCAACAAAGGCATGGGCCATACATGCTCAGATGACTGGGATGGATTCTTCCTCAGACTTATCACTGCCAACTGACCCTTGACAGAAAATTGACAAGCTCAATATCTGAAGACAAGCTCTGAATTCAGAAACATTCCTTTTCTTATCAGGAATCTAGGGTCCAACAGTCCATTCTCTTGAGACAAATGCATCTTAATCTGCTCAGACTGCCATAACAAATTAACACAGGCTGTGTGGCTTAAACAAGATAAACTTATTTTCTTACAGTTGTGGAGGCTAGAAGTCCAAGATCAGGGTGCCCCTATGGTCAGGTTCTGGTGGGGACTGTCTTCTTGGCTTGAAGAAAGCTGTCTTCTCACTGTGTCTTCAAATGGTCTTTCCTCCATGGGCGGGGGGGGGGGGGGGGGGGGGGGGGGGGGGGGGGGGGGGGGGGGGCGGCGGAGAAAGAAGAGGGGGAGAGAGAGAGAGAGAGAAAGATTGACTGATTGATTTTCCTGTTCTTAAAAGGCCTCCAATTCTCAGATTAGGACCCTTATGAATTCATTTCATCTCAATCACTCTCTTAAAGATTCTATCTCCAAAAGCAGTCATGTGAGGCTTAGGGCTTCAACATAAGAATTTGGGGGTGGCACATTCAGCCCCTAGCAAAACGCTCCTCTATTGTTAAGTGGTAATCTCATCAAGTGCCCTAAGGGCAACGAAAGCCTTGTATGTACACACAGGCCAGGGCATAGTGTCCCTACCCCTTCTTGTTCATCTGGGTGAACAGTGCTCCAGAGACGTGCGTCTCATAGCTTCACGGGTGCGGACATCATCCGGGATCTTGGTGCAGTGCAGATTCTCATTCTGGAGTCTGGAGGTCTGCATTTCTGGTGAGCTTCCAGGTGTGCCCATGCTGCTGGTCTGAGACCACACTTTGAGTAACAAGGCTTCAAAAGATACCAACACATTGCCTCAGAAACTGGCCGCGGTGTGGTTTTGGGGGTGGAAGTAACCTGGTAGCAGTTATGTGCATAGATCTCTGTCTTCCTGCGATAAACTTCGCCAGCAAACTCTGCTTCTCTTCCCCACATAGCCCCCTGATCTTTGTATTTGTTCAGATCACCCATGATTTACAGGACTTGAGAAGTTCTCCAAGAAACAATGTAAAACAGTTCATCCCAAGTAGGTCTTGCCTTGCTGCTCAGATCCCAAAAGGACCCCAGGGCAGTGCCAAGAGCGGAGTGTCAATTTACTTCTTAGAATTGTTTTGCCCAAAAGCAATCACAAAGCAGCTCTCAAGGTCCCCACACTGGAATGGCCAGCCTGGGCATGTTTGAGTTATTTGGACTTCATTTTGAGCTTCTTCAATAAGACAATATACTCATAATTGTACTGACACAAAATTCTTGTGTCCTGCTGGGCCAAGGATGTTAAGATGAAAACCATGCTTCCAAATTTGACTATTTTAATAATTTTCTATGCAAAATGGTCTGGAGAAAGAAACACATCCAAAAAAATAGCCTGCCGACCTGCTTCCACATATGGTATTGAAACTATTCTGAAAATCACAGCTCTAAAGAGAAAAAAAAAATCTTTCACCATGACTTCGGCCAGAAAACATGGTAAATTGGACAACTTGGACCATTTTATCCTCAGTGCCATCCATTCCCTCCTAAGGCCGTACATCCATTAGGAATTTCTCTTTTTGTGCAAACCCAGTTGCCTCTGTCACTATCCCCACTCCTCTCAAGAAAGTCATTTCTGTCTGTGAATGGGTTTGACTCAGCGTTTTTTCCTTTCTCCCATGGGTATGCGTTTAAGCCTCATCTCTGACTATGAAAAGGACCCGGTGGCCTGGTATATAATTTCAGAGACGAGGTGGCTCACAGAAATGACTCCATAGTACTGGCGCCTTGTATCAGTATTCTGGGGCTGCCATAACAAAATACCACAGGCTGGGTAGCTTGAACAACAGAAATTTACTTTCTCATAGTTCTGGATGCTGCAAGTCCAAGACGAAGGTGTTGCAGATTTGTTTCTCCTGGGGCCTCTCTCTTTGACTTGCAGACAGCTGCCTTCTTGCTGTATCCTTAGCCTTTTCTCTCTGTGTGTGCATCTCTGGTGTCTCTTCCTATTCTTGTAAGGACACCTGTCATGTGGATTAGGGCCCCACCCTTAGGTCCTCATTGATCCTTAATTACCTCCTTAAAGGCCCTATCTCCAAATACTGTCTCATTGGAGGTTAGGATTCAATATATACATTTCTGGGGAACACAATTCAGTCTATAATATGCCTCTATTTATGCCTTTATTGATCACATGACTGGACAACATTTCTTATGGAAAACTACATGAGCCTGATGTTTATTATATCCTCCACTTTTAAACTTGTAGACTGATGGATTCCACCCCAGTGAACTCATCATTTGATAAATGCTGGCTTGTTTCTATTGCCTTGGCACTAACCTCTCCTCTCTCAGATGAAGAGAAGGGAACCTGAAGCAGCCCATTGGGTTGTCACTCCTCTTACACAGCCTGCCTGACAGTCACCTCTGTTTAGAAGGGCTCTGTTGAGGTGGCAGTCACAAAGTCAAAGAAATTGGTAAAACAAAGATGATTGTGTAGGTTAGTGCCTGTTTGCCTTCAAAGTCATTCTCTGTCCTTCCTCTGCTCTGACCAGTATTGCAAGGAATCATATTTCCCAGGCTTCTTTGCTCTCTGGTTCCTGGGTAGATCCGGTCAATGGGACCCACTGGTGAGAGGCTAGGTGGGAGGAGCTGGAGGAGCATTTCTCCCACCCCTCTCTCTCCACTTCCTGTTGTGTCTCTTGTAATAACAGTATCTCTTTCGGAGCTCCAGCTAAATTAGAAATGCCTGATTAGAAATACAGGAAGCAGTGTTCTCACCTGTCCTATTATCTGTATGATCTTTGGGAACTGAGATTTGGAAAAGTTAATCACTATCCCAAAGGACCTATGCTGGTGAGGGACAGAGCCAAGATTTCAATCTCGATTTGCCTGTTTTCAGAACTCTGAATTAATATTCTCTATTGCCTATTCAAATATAACCCACCCCACCCCTAGAATATCCAATAAAAATTACTTATAAAGCAAAACATTTCATACACAATATAAAGAAGAGGTAAAATATGACATCAAAAACATAAAAGGGAGAAATAAAAGGGTAGTTTTTAATGCAATCACAGTTAAGTTACTATCAGCATCAAATAGACTGTTATATCTATAAGATGTTTTATGGAAGTCTCATTGTAACCACAAAGCAAAAAAAAACCTGCAGTAGAGTTACATTTGATAAAAAGAAAGAAATAAAAATTTTCAACTATGGAGGATCATCAGTTCACAAAAAAACAAAAACAAAAACAAAAAATAGCAAGAGAGAAAAAAAGCAATAAGGGAATTACAAAACATCCAGAAAACAATTATTAAGATGACATTAGTAAACCCTTACCTAAAAATAGTTCATCTAAATGTAAATGTATTAAATTTTTCTATCAAAAGATATAGAGTAGATAGATGGATTCAAAAAACATGGCACAACTATATACTGCCTACAAGATACTCACTTCAGCTTTAAAAACACACAAGGCTCAAAAAAGATAAAAAAAAAAAAAGATATTCCATGCAAATGCAAACTAAGAGAGCAGTGGTAGCTATACTTACATCAGACAAAAGAGACTTTAAGCCAAAAATTGCAACAAGAGAAAAATAAAGTCATTATATCATAATGAAAGGGTCAATTCATCAAGAAACTATAACAATAATAAATATATATGCACTGAACATTGGCACACCTAAATATATTATGCAAATATTAACATATCTGAAGGGAGAAATATGTGTATATAAAAATAAAATGTTAGTAGGGGATTTCAATACCCTACTTTCAAAAATGGATAGATAATTCAGACATAAAATAAACAAAGTAATGTTGGATTTGAACCATACTTTATTCCAATGGACCTAACAGGCATAACAAAATATTCCATCCAACAACCACAGAATACACATTGTTCTTAAGTACATAAAAATATTATTCTTCATGACCACATAATGAGTCACAAAACAAGTCTTAGCAAATTTAAGAAGATTGAAATCATACCAAGTGTATTTCTAACCACAATAGTATAAAATTAGAAATCAATAGGAGGTAAGCTAGAAAATTCACAAATGTAAAAATTAAACAACAAACTCCTAAATAATCAATGGCTCAAAGAGTAAATCAAAATGAAAATCAGAAATATCTTGAAATAAATCAAAATGGAAATGCAACATATTAAAACCAATGGGATGCTGAAAAAGCAGGTCTAAGAGGGAAGATTACAGCAGGAAACACTTACATTAAGAAAAAAAAAAAGACCTCAAAGAACAACCTAACTTTACACCTCAAGAAACTAGAGAAAGAACAAACTAATCCCAAAGTTAGCAGAAGGAAGGAAATAAAGATCAGAGAAGAAATAAATGAAATAGAGACCAGAAAAGCAATTTAAAAGATCAATGAAACTAAGAGCTAGATGTTTTGAAAACATACATTTGAGATACCTTTAAGAAAAAAGAGGGAAGACTGATTAATAAAATCAAAAAGGAAAAGGAGACATTACAACAGACATAGAATAGATTGTAAGAGACTACATTGAACAATTATACACCAACAAATGGGATAACCTAAAAGAAATTGATAAATTCCTAAAAGCATACAACCTCCCAAGACTGAATCATGAACAGAAAATCTGAACAGACCAATAATGAATAAAAAGATTAAGTCAGTAATCAAAAAATCTCCCAACAAAGAAAAGTCCAAGGCCAGATGGTTTCACTGGCGAATTTCACCAAACATTTAAAGAATCAATGCCCATCCTCCTTAAACTCTTTCCCAAAAAACGAAGAGCAAGGAACACTCCTAAATTCATTTTACAAAGCTAGCATTACCCTGATACCAATACCAGACAAGGACACAAGAAAATCACACGCCAGCACCCCTGATGGACATGTATTCATATTTCATGTGGAACTGACGTGCTATTTTCCAAAGCAATGTGGAAAAGGTCCAGTTGCTCCCCATCCTCTCCACTATTTGGTAGTGCCAGTCCTTCTAATGTTAATCATTCGTAAGTGTGTGTAACACGCCTCTTTGTAGGGGGAGGAAATAACCTTTTCCGGAGTAGTAGGCTTCATATATTAGCCATGGCTGGGTCTCATGCCCGTGTCTTAGCTGTCAAGACTGGGTCTCATGCCCAGGCCTTGTGAAGGCCTGGTGCTTCCAGCCTGTAGAGTGGGGGAGCTTCTCTAGCAAAAAAGAAAGAAAATGGAATGAGTGTTAATTGTACAACCAATGATCTCTGGTGTGCATTGGTTCACTGGCTTAGACCTAATGCAAGTTGCTGAGTGCAGTGATAAGGACTTGATAACGAAGTTCTTTGAAAGGGAATGAAGAAAAACCAAAGGAGACCCAGTGGTGACCCTGGGTTATTGGAGACAGGTATCATCGATAGGAAAGGTGTAGAGGCGGGTTTGGTGCACACAATGTTTGTAGAACCTGACAGCTTCGACCAACTGTCCTTTCAGTGGTTCCTGGGACTTTGAAATACAGTTCAGTCTTCCTGGGTCTTTCAAGAACTTTGCAAGTTGTCTGGAGGATACAGAATTACCCCTAAAGTTTTAGGTCATGAATTTTCAGAGAAAGCCTGTGTCTACCTTGCTCATACAATTCCAGTCAATCATTTTCTCCCTTCTCAAGGTGTTTCAAAGAACAGTGACAACGTAATAGTTAAAGCAATCATTACTGTCCATGTTACAACATTAAAAATATGAGCGTAACAGGAAATGATCTCTATTAACCAGCGTTTGATCTCCATTTTTATTTATTCAGATGCAAAGGGCCACTTGGATTAGTAATCATGCTTTTGGCATTTCTTGGGGCTTCAAATTACTTACTGGAAATAGCCTGCTGAATTCCAATAGTAGATTCTAAATTCCTTATTCATCTATAGCCATTGCTCAACATGGATAATGGAAATGCCGTCCCAGTGAGTAACAACTTGGAATAGAAAGCAGATCATTGGAATTCAGATGGATTTGTAGGGTTTTGGTAACAGCTTCTTATCAAAACTCTTCGGTAAGTGCACTTTCCATGGATCTGAGATAAACTTGGAAGTTTTTGTTTATTTATTTTTTTCTTTTTCACTTCTGTTCCTATGAAACTGTTTATTTCTGGGGAAAACACAGCACTAGTCTCAAGTCTTGCCATGATATGTTTTCTTATTCAATTTATCAGTGTGCTTCGGTTCAGTTTTCAAGTTTCTTTAGACACACCACTGTGTCTAGCTCTGTGCGCCTGGGTGTGTGCACGTGTATGTGGAAAGGGAGGGAGAGGGAGAGACGGAGATTCAAAATTGCCTCGAGAACATATTTAATGTCCAGCCAGTAATAATGTGGGAGAGTCGATTTCTTAATACGAAAATAGATACTTATGAGCAAAAACTATAGCACTTTTGAGCTCCCTTCCCTCAGTCGCCTGGAGAACATGCGTTCTCAGAGCCTGGAGGAAGATTTTTGCTGTCCCCACTCAGCATGCCCTCTGCACAACAGGCTGACTCTGAGCTAAGGCAGAGAATCATTCCCCAAACGACCCTCTCCCTACCTTTCACTTACGATAATGAGTGTGGACTTAGGACTCTCCTATTCTAAAAATCTACTCTGAGGGCATGTGTGTGTGTGTGTGCATGCATGTGTGTGTGCGCGCGTATGTGTGGGCATGTGTGTGCATGGTGCGTGCGTGCATGCATGCATGTGCATGCATGTGCGTGCACGTGTGTATGTGTGTGTGTGCGTGCATGTGTGCATGTGTGCGTGCATGTGTGTGCATGTGTGTGTGCATGTGTGTGTATGTGTGTGTCCGTGTGTGTGTGCGTGTGTGTGTGTGTCTGTATGTATTCTTTGCCCCCGAAACAGAGGAAAGGACACCGTACTTCTCTTTTCCTCCCTTTGCACCTGGCTGCATGTTCTTTGGTTAGAGAGTGTGGAGGCTTCTGAGCCCTAAGAGTGTCAGTTCGAGCCAAATCATTAACCTTGTGGCATTTTTATTTTTTTATCCCTGCTTCATCACCCTTCTTCCCTTTCTCTGTCACTAGTGGCTGAGTGTGAGTCTGATCAAGGACCAGATCCTGTCATAGGGCCATCTGGTTGACACAAAGGAATGAGATCCCACCTTTTCCTCAAACACGCATGATGGATGCCATTCCCATATTAGACATGCTCTGCAGAGAGTGTGAAGGGTTTTGGATAATAACATTCAGCCCACCAGCTAGTGGGAGCTCCAGCCTTTTCTCTCACAAGCATGAAAGAAAATCCACATGCAGCTGAGCAAGAGAAGGCTATTGAAGGATAATATTGGATCTGCTATAATTTACAAAATAAAATAATTTGCAAGCGCCATTGCTTTCAACATGACTAGCGACAAATTACTTCTGTCCCGCCTTACCGCTGTGCCTCCTGTTCTCCATCTGCCTTTCCAGGTCCTCTCTCCATGCTTGCCCATCCTGCTTTGGGCCCTGGGAGGGGACTTTTTTGTTTGCTTTTTATCAACTTCACTTGGGTTGCTTTACCCTCTGGCCAATGGCGATGCTATCAGGATGCTAGAAGGCCAGAGGAAAGAAAGGTTAGAGTGTTTGTTCTCTTTTCTTTCTCTGCTGGCCTGGCTCCTCTTCCAAAGGCCACTCAACCCTTGTAGGCAGACTTCTTCCATATCTAAGTTGCAGCTTCAGCTCTCTCAGGGGTCCAGGAATGGTTCCCTCCCTGTCCCAAGGGGTAAGGGAGGAGGAGAAATGGAGACGACCCTGTTACTAACCCAGGAGTACTTAACCAACCCTTGTTCATTCCTCTTAACCGTGTTCTCATCTTAGTAATAGTTCACAATTGATGGTGCCACCATCCCACCTCTTTTCTGCCAGGACCCTGATTAATGTCACAGTCAATAAGTAATTACTTCAAGTGTCACATCTCCCAGGGGTTCTGATGCTTACTAGGACACTCTTGGTGGTGGTGGCATAAAAACTAAAAACCCTTGAGGCCCAACAGGAATAGCTCTCAAAAGGTGGACTTAATAGGCTTTTGGCCACTGAGAGTGAATTAATTGAGCGCAAGAGACACATTCCTCAGTGGTACTGCCCACGTGACCTTCTTCTTCATGACTCTTCAGACACATTTCTCTTTCCATTCCTTTTCTCTTTACCAGGACACTCTCCTCCAATCTATTTTTTAAAGATCAAATCTACTGCCAAGAATCCAGGAAGACTTTCTTGATCATTGTTCCCTCCGTAATCCACTATCCAAGAGTTAAGAGTAATCCTCTAGGAAACATATACACACACACTCCCACACATGCACATCTCCTGTAACGATGATAATTTTTCACATTCTAAAAATGTAACTATCAGAATTTGCCAAACATTGGACACTGATTTCGTTCATGATCTGATTCTCTATCTTGTATAAACAGATGTTTTAAGAAATAGTTAAAAGCGTGCCATTGACGTTGGAGTCAAGTGGACTTGGTTGGAGGTTATCGCCAGTAGTCCATCGTATATGTATACATTATGTAAGGTTTTGGTACCTCAGTTTCCTGAATGGAAAGCGGGATAACAATAATCTCATAGGATAGTTGTGAAAATTAAATGGACTCTTTTTCATGCTTTTTAAGCGTAGTGCCTCTTGTATAGTTAATGCTAACTAAATATTAGCTGAAACAAGCATACAAAGAACAGATTGTGTTATTTGCTTTAAGCTCTTTCAAGGTAACAGTCTGCCTCCACATCTCTGTGTTCTCTTCAGTAGAAGTGCTATGTGAGCGAGGGCTTTCCGGAAAGTATCCTGCCACAAACCATGCTCATTACATGGACAGCAGCTGGATTTCTTCTGGACAGCCCTCGTCCACTATATTATGGGGGGATAGATGATGGATGATGGAAGGATGGATGGATGATGGATGGATACATGGATGGATGACGAATGGATGGATGGGACCGACTCATATAAAAATTTATTCAGGCTTCTTAGACCTTACTTGGCGGAGACTACTTTTTAAAATTTCCAACCAGTTCTTTGAGTCTCTGGATGTACTTTTTCTTTCTTCTTAATTCATGCAAATCATGGATGCACATTCTTACATTTACAGGTTTTTATTTTTCCTTTGAGCAAGGAATTTCAATTCTGTCCTCCATGTTGACCCATTTTAATTCCAGTTTTCTGGGAGCTTCACACAGGTATTTATCCTTGAGGATTATTTTGGTGTTTCTTCTAAAAACAAGGGATGCAGTGTCTGCCAAAAGTAACAGCAGGGTATGGAGGAGACCATTAGTTGACTAAATATTTCCACAACAAAAGTTGGGAAGTTTAACCCTGAGGGTATTGGTATTTCTAACCATTCTCTATGGATCAACAATTAGGCCAAGTTTATCTATCAATTATGAAACAGCCAAGAAAGAATTTGGACTTTTATTTTTGCCAAGCATCAAAACAAACTGAAAAGTATGGAAAATCCCACACAAAAGCCCGGATTAATTATTTCTACATCTGTTACTGTTTCCCTCTTAACCAATCAAACATTATTTAATCTCACTCAATATCGTTTTTTACTACCTACTCTGTGATAGGCACTCCATATATCCATCAGAACAATTCCTTTGAAATAACAATTCCTAGGATGCATTTGCATTATTTGGCAAAGTTACTTCTTCTGTTTTTGGCCATACTGGTCTTACCTGTGGTTGAATTTACTAACCACAAAGCGCCCATTTTTCCAAAGCTGGAGGAGTGGACAGTGCATGGACTTTAGAGTCATTTTTATCCTGGCTGTACTAGTACCAGCTTTATGGCTGAGCAAGTTCTTTTGCCTGTGTGAGCCTTTTTCTTCCACTGAACAATGAAATTAATAGCATTTCCATCCCAATGCAGAGTTGAGAAATAAAGGCAAAAGTGTAAGTGTTCAATAAATGTCAGTTTCCTTTGTCACTTTGTACTCTATGCAACTTACACAGCATCTAGGACACACTGCAATAAATATAAGCTCCACATCACTTGGTTTTTGCTTATTTATTGAGTGACCACAAGAACAAAAATTTGACCTGATTCATTTTGTGAATCCTCCATCTTTATGAAAGACATAACGTGGGCTTTGATATGAGATTATTAAAACTTATCTTTTGATGGCGAGAAGAAAAATCCTTGTCTAGACTCCTGTCTGTACATCTATCTCAGATTAGGGGACTGGTAAAGATAAAGTGATGGCCAATGTACTCCCTTAGTGCTAAGGGTCTAACAATATTAGGTTCTGAGGCTTCTTGTCTTTTTCTTCCAAGTAAAACTCTGACAGCCTCTTGGGGAAATCTCCTTCGAACAGAGATGACAATATGTGCAGGAGCCCAGACCTTGCTGGTGGGCAAGGAGAAGAACATCACTCAGGGTACCCTGAAACCAGCTGTGGAAACCCAGTTAGGCTCAAGAAGCAAGAATGTCCTAGAAAATGGTTGGATGCCTCACAACATTGAGAGCCTGGAGGCCCAATCTCAGAAAACGGGCAAAAACCAAGGGAGGTTGGGCACTATTAAGATCCAGTGACAGGAACATTATTTCTGAACCACTGCCACCAACCTTGACACTTCTGGATAGAGTTTAGGCTCTAGCACAGCTACCATAATTCATCTCTAGCTACCCCTATATAAATACGTCATATTCTTGAGATTCTAAGTCCTAGGTGTGAGCTTCTGATTGGCCATTGTAGGTTGCATGACCGGGTTCTACTGGATGGCCATGGAGCTGCAGGAGAGACCCCATGGAGCTGCAGGAGAGACCCAGATCTGTAATGAAAAAGGGTCACTGCTTCTTTAAAAATAGGTAGGTGGTTGGCAATACTGTGTTGTAGATTGTAAATCTACAAGTGGATCTTAAAAGTTCTCATCACAAGAAAAAACAATCTGTAACTCTGTGACTTGATGAATGTTAAATTTATTGTGGTAACCATTTTGTAATATGTACATATATCAAATCATTCCACCTTAAACTAATACGATGCTATATGTCAATTATGGCTCAATGAAACTGGGGAAAATGGTACAATATTACAGTGTCTGGCAGCCAAAAATAACAAGTATTCTGTACAGAAAGTTCACCTCATCTTTCCCTAGTCCTGTTGTTTCTCTCACTACTGTGGCTGGTCCTGGCCCTTTGGGGGCATGGCCCTTTCATGAGCAGACTTACAGACATGTTCTTTGGGCTTTGATATGAGATTATTGAGACTTATCTTTTGATGGCAGGAAGAAAATGTTCTTTGCAAGGGCTGAAGCTGCATTTTGATGGACATAACCTTTCTAGAATGATCTGGCTATGCCTCCTGCTTTTATCTGACTCTAGCTTCTGAGATTTTGTGATGCTCAGAGCAGAGAGTTCTCTGGAATCCAGTAAGATTACTGATGAGCACATCCCCAGTGAAACACCCACGATGGAAATATTGCCTGCTGACTTGTTCAGAAACAAAAGACGGTGTATAAGCTGCTGAAGCATTTGAGGACATGATGTTAAAAGCTTCTTGTTTGATTCTAAGCACTGAACAAGGTTTGTTTGCGTCCTTCATTCCGACCATAGAGAATCAGTTTTGCCAAAGGAGGAGAGGCAGTTAAGAAGCCAGATAGCAGTCAAAAGAAAAGCACTTGGAGAAAAAGTAGGTATTAGTGGATAAAAGCACTCATATTGAGAGTCAGTCAGGCCTGAGTTGGAATCCCAGCTCCCAAACACTTCCCAGGACGACAATCTTGAGCTGGTGACTTAAACATCATTGAACCTCAGTTTCTTCATCTATAAAATAGGGATAACAGTGTCTCTAAAAATGGATGTTTGTGAAGATTAAAGATGATCCTTTTAAAACACTCAGCCACTCTACTTCTCAGTCAATGCTTGAACCTTTGTGCTCCCCGGTTGTCCTCACAGAAGAAAATAGAGAAGTCAATATAGCTACTCAAATGTAAAGCACTAAGTTTCTAGAAGAAGTTTAAGGAAAAGTCAAAGGTTAGATGTCAACAGTGAAATAAAACATCCGTGTGGAGAGGAAAGGGCTTTGAGCTCAAGCAAAGAAGAGGCAGGGCTATGGTATCAGCATAAATTCTGTGTGGATGCTAAAGCCATTAGCAGTGGGGGTCACCCAAGATGAGAATGAGAGAAGAATCATCAAGAGAAGCGATCTTTACAGGGCATCTTGGATGCTTTATAGACATTAACACATTTAAAATGCATACCCACCCCATGAAGTACATTATTATTCCCACGGTGTGGGTAATGAAATTGAGGCACAGAAAGGCTGTGAGGGCATCCCTTCCTACCTCAATTCCCCTGCTTTCCAGTTGAGGTGACAAAAAATGACTCCCTCTACCAGCCCCAGAGTTTATACCTCTTCCACTGAAGAAAGCAACCAACCTGAGGGAGGAATCACTTAGTCCCACCCAGATTTGGAGATTGGGTCAGGTCAGGTGACAACTGTGGTCCTCTCAACACTGATAAGGGCACTCAGGGAGAGAATGGGGTCCATCTGAATAAACACAAGGACTGCCGAATCCATGTATGTGGCAGGAGGAAAGGAACGCTCTGTCAGCAAATCCACAGGGCCCCATTCGTATTTTAGTGCTGTTAAGAAAAGTGAACCAAAACCTAGAGACAAAGCAATAGGATAACTGTATGTCCCATCAGTGTCTCCCTTAGGCATTAACTGGCTCAACCAAGTGTTATTTAATCATCTAGGATAGGGGTTGGCAAACTGTGACCCACAGCCTTATGTTTCTGTCAATAAAGTTTTATCGGAACAACCACGTCTATTTATTTATGAGTTCTGACAATGAAGTTCATGAACTGGCCATGGTGCACTTACATTGGCAGCACTGTACAAACAATTCAGTAAGGTGTCATAACCTTGTTGTATCTATGTCTCAGAGCTGTGTTTGTGTCAACCTGTGGCAGCGTCTTACTGAGTGGCATCTGTTATTGTTGCGTGATTTTGTGTGCCATTGCAAAAATATCAGAGCTTGAATTAGAGCAATGAACAAACATTCAATTTCTTGTTAAACTTAGCAAGAGTGAAAGTGAAATCAGGGACATGTTAGTCCAACTTTATGCAGATAATGTCAAGAAGAAAATGGCAGTGTACAAATGTATTAAAAGAGAAAGTATCACTGATGAAGAGAGGTCAGGAAGGCCAGTTACAAGCAGAACTGATGAAACATTGCAAAATTTTGTTTATTTGTGCATCAAAATCATCGACTGATGGAGTAAAGATAGCAGACCAAGTAAACATTGATAGAGAAACAGAAAAATCTTCACAAAAAATCTGGCATAAGAAAAGTATATACAAAAATGGTCCCAAAGGAGCTCACTGATGAACAAAAGCAAAGGAGAGTCCAAGTTTGCCAAGACCTTTTGGAGAGGGAAGATGATGTTTTGGGCCGTGTTATCACTGGTGACGAAACATGGGTGTACCAATACGACCCTGAAACAAAGCGTCACAGTGCACAGTGGAAGTCAGCATATTCTCCACGACCAAAAAAGTTCCTTCAGTCCAAATCAAGAGTCAAAACGATGTTGCTAACCTTTTTTGATATCAGAGGGATTGTTAATTATGAATTTGCACCAACTGGACAAATAGTTAACCAAGTTTACTATTTGGAAGTGCTGAAAAGGTTACATGAGAAAGTTAGATGAAAACTACCTGAATTTTTCTTCAACAGCTCATGGCTTTTGCACCACAACAAAGCACCAGCTCACACGGCACTGTCTGTGAGGGTATTTTTAGCCAGTACACAGATAACTATATTGGAACACCCTCTTTACTCACCTGATCTAGCCCCCAATGACTTTTTTCTTTATCTAAAGATAAAGGAAATATTGAAAGGTAGACATATTGATGACATTCAGGATATCAAGGGAAATATGGCACAGCTCTGGTGGCCATTCCAAAAAAAGGAGTTCCACAATTGCTTTGAAGGGTGGACTAGGTGCTGGCATCAGTGCACAGCTTCCCAAGAGGAGGACTTTGAAGGTGACAGTAGTGATACTCAGCAATGAGGTATGTAGCACTTTTTCTAGGATGAGTTCACAAACTTAATTGTCAGACCTCATATATATTATCTCGGGTTGTTTACATGGTACAATGTCACAGTTGAGTAGCTTCAATGGAGACCATATGACCTGGTAAGCCAAAAGTATTTACTTTCTGGTGGCTTAGAAAATTTGCTGGATTGCTGACAATGGAGAATGTGACTGTGTTTGAATTTTCTATTTACTATTTACTATGTCTACTGGTCAATGTTCTAGAGAACAAAGCAGAAGGCTTTATGGCTCTGTAAGATGCCATAAAGTTAACCAGTTCTAGAATCTATTAACAAGTACATTTCAGCATCCCTCTGCCTAGTGACTGACTGCAGAAATTCCTTTCCTCTAATTCTCTCTTGAACCAGACTTACCGTCCTAACGATCCCATCATTGAAAAGTGGAATAGATTTTTTATTCATGTGCATTGTATTTTGTAATGAGTCATGTTTTCAACTTCTGGGAAGTTATATTTTGACAACTCCAGGGGGTACACTTGAATAAACACGAGTGGACAGAGTGGCAATTCTCAAGATTGGGATGGTAGTACATGATAGCCAACCCTATGGGTGCCCACTGAAATATATTAACTTGATTGAATCCATGCAACAACCTAGAAAGCACGTTAACCTAAAAAATGGAGAAATTAAGATAATAGCAATATATATATATATACCTCATTGAATGGTTGAGGGGGTCAGAAATAGTGCAAATAAAGTATTCTATACAATACTTAGAGCTTCATCCTTATTCATTAAATACTAGCGATGATTATTCTTAATGGTTTTATCTTATGCGTTACTTGTTTCTTTTGTTAAAAGTAACAGACATTTGACTCGTACTAGCTTCACAAAGTAAAATGTTTAAAAGGAAATTATGGAAAGAATTGTCTTGAGCTAACAGAACCAAAGGAAGGGGTAACCAGCCCGGCCCCAGGGTGCTCCCGCTCACACATGCGCGCTCTCCCTCTCTCCCCCCTCCCCCTCCCTCGCTCTCCCCCATGGGCCAAGACTGCGAGTGTCAAAGAGCCTGCCTTGTCTAAAGATGCAAGTGACTTGGTTTTGCAGGCGGTAAACCTCCATCAGCTCGGGTGTTGGCCTCATTTCTTCTGCCCTGAACTGGAGCAGAGACTATAACTTCCTCACCTTTGTGTCCCCGTGTTGCTTACTTAGCACAGTGCCTGCCACATGGCACATGCTTGATCCCAGTTTACTGAGCGAAATTGCCAGCAGGTTGATGGGGATAATAAAACAAGATGAAGTGAGTAGTTCCAACACAGTTCGAGTGTGCAAAGTCACTGTTGTGCTCTTTTCCTTGTGTCGTTGGAATCTTCCTCTGCTTTGGGGAGCGTTGGGAGGGAAGGCCTAGTCCCCTTAACCCCTCGGGGCCCAGGTCGGCCAGCTTAATTGCGTTACAGTAGCTGTCGGCTCCAATTGCATCGATGAGACAGGCGAGGCCGGTGCTCACGTCCCGGTCCTTCTAATCCCTTTAGTTCTGTCACCTGGACATTTTGTTTCAAATTGATTTTTAAATGTCTGAGTAATTGAGGTTTATGTGTAGTTGCTGCTCTGCACCAGAGGTAAGCTAAGGCTACTTCCATCCTCATTAAGTGCTGATTAAAAGTGATCGCGCTACTGGAGGCTCCAAGGGGGGCCCTTCCTGCGCCCCCACTGGAGACCGGCTTCCGCCTTGGCAGGCCTGAGCCCCTGGAGAGCAGAAACGGCAGCGTTAGCCCCGAGGCTTCCACCGGTGACCAGCTCTGATAGGACGCTGTCTTCCAGCCCTCCCTGGGTTCCATCTCCCAGACCTGGGCAAGCCATCAGGCTCTGGGGAAGGCAAGATAGCCACTGTAGTCAGTCCTATGGCCACAGTTTTGAGATGAGACATCTGGTGCTGTTTGGTGCTGCTCTTGTGACCTTGGGCAAGTCCTGGAGCCTCATTTTCCCTCTTCCCCCACCCCGACCCCAGTGTCACCCTCATTCCCTGTATGTGGCTTCCTGGGCTTGCTCTTTACCGAATGAATTGGCCTTCGGATTTGGCACAGACAAGGCCTCCCGGGGAACAAAGAGACTGGTAGGAAGACTGGTGACCTCAGAACTCCCTCAGTCCCCCATGCTCCTGAGAGTAGCTGCAGCGCTGCCCGTTCTAGGAGGGGTAGAGTTTTGAAGTTGGAAGTGTTGTAGGACATGAGCTCTGACACCGAAGTCAGAAAGACCTGGGTCTGAAGCTTGGCTCAACCCATTACAGGTTGGGTAGTCCTGGGCAAAGTCCTGATCCTCTCTTTGGCTCAGTTTCTTTGTCTATGATATGGGAGTGTCACAGCCTCCTTCACAGGATGAGTGTGAATACATAACGAAGCAAGGTGTACACAGGGTGGGGCAGAAAAGAAGAGTTCCGTTCATGTGAGTTTCTTCTTCCCTGGAGAGAACATAGAAGTCACATAAAAAAACAAAAATCCTGACTCTTGTAGCCTTTTTTTCTCCCTTTTTGTCTTGGATCGTCCATTATGAACTATGGCTACTGAGTTCCATGGAAAAGCATGACCAACTTTCTGGAGAACAAAGGAAGGCCAAAAAGACAGGGGTCTGAGACCGCCAACCTTTTCTGGAGTAACCACTATCTCGAGCAGCCCATTTTTGTCTATTTCATATATTGGAGTTCTATGTAATATTTCCATTCAAAAACTTACACAACTTTGGAAAGAAAAATTGGCTACTGTGACTGTATTAGAAAAGTCATTGAGTTCACAAAGTAAAAGTGTCCCATTTCCGGTCACATTGCAGTGCCCTCCCCACACACCAGGTGGCAGGAGCTCCTTGACATGTACGTGAGCAAAATCTCAACCTGTCCGGACTAGTGCATCACTACAGCTTTTGCAATGGAGAAAAGATGATGCATACAGATTCAGTTAATGGAGAGTTGAGCCTTTTGGACCTGGAGTTCCTCTCTTCTTGTAAGCCACAATCCCGAGCAGCAGGTCTTTCTCTGTGCTCAGTCTTTCCAAAGTTGTCCCTGACACATGGCTTAGCCTCTACTTTAGTGCCTTACACAGAGCTGGGCACTGAGGAGCAATTCAGCAAGTGTTGGTCCATAGAAGGTCTCCATCCCAAGTAGATCAGACCTCTGTCCTCATAGCCTGTGCCACTTTGCCCTCAAAGGCCCGGGCTGGGCATATTGTGTCCTGAATGTGTATCAGGAGGAAAAACTAACCATCACTAGAAGCTGCGGGAGGAGGGAGGTGGCAGAAGGACCTCACAGAGGAGACAGTGACTGAGATGAACCCTGCCAGAGGGTTAGGACTTGGAAGGGCGCAGAAAGGCAGGCGACTCCTGGTAGGATCCAGGATTAGAGCCAAAGTGAGAAGGAGGACAGAGCCCAGTGTGTGGGTGAGAACACGGTGCTCAGGCTGGGGGCGAATGGAATGTGTCAGAAATGGGAACATGCTTGGAGGCCACTGGATGATGCTAGAAACCCTTAGGTCCCTGTCCTCATTTTCGATCAGGGAATTCACAGTCACCACTGAGCAGGGCAAGTAGAGATTTTGTCTCCTAGTATTAAACCAGAAATCTGTGCCCCTTTCCAAAACTGAGAAGACATAAGTAGGGGCAAAATTTAGGCCACCATTTATTGGACATTAGTGTGTGACAGGCACTTCACTAGACACTTCAAAGTGGGATCATTTAACCCAAATAGCAACCCTATTCGTATATAAATATATTTATTCATTCAACATAAATATATTCAGTATTAAATTTTTCTGGGCTCTGGGAGTGCAGCAGTATATAAAACACCCATATCTCTAACCTTGTGGTGCTTATATTTGTAGAGCAGAGGAGAGCAGTGAGTAAATAAATTAACATTTGGGAAGCATTAAGAAATACGAGATAGGCAACCTTCTCCCTCTCTTAGAGGAAGACACTAAGGCAGGAGAGCTTGGGCAAGAGGCCCACAGTCTCCCGCAGGCCACAGCTCTCCAACGTGGGTGCCTTCAAAATCGGTGCTTTTAACCACAAGGCCTCTGCCCTTCTTGTTCTCCTGACATCATTGCACATTCTCTAGCTTTTCCCCTGGAAATGCTGTCATCCTTAAGCCAACGGAGCCAGCAACCTCCACGGCACACCTTTGAGAAACATAGCCAGGCCCTTGCCTGCCTGTAGGGAGGGCGAGTGGGAGCCTGTCTCTTTCTGGAACCCTGAACACTATTTCATATTCCCCTTTCAGGTGAAATCACATCATTGCTTCTAAACCCATCTCCACATGAAATGATCTTCACTAACCCTCATGTGGCACCCCCCCCCCCACACACACACACACACACGTAACATCCCTTCATCTACTTCAGATTCTTGCACATTCTTAATGCACAAGTGGTCACTAGATTCCCAGTAAGACCAAAGGTACCAACTGAACCCCTCTGGCCTACATTCATACATTTGTTGACTCTGCAAGTGTCTATCTATATAACCAGCACAGTGCTACACTCTGCACCTGGGAGCGGTCTTTAAAGCCAGCATGAACCCTCTTCTCCTAGAAAGCAGAGACTCCTGTTCTTCAATCTCCCTCCAGCATTCTGATTTCTACTCAGTGTGGCTGGGGGAGCATGGGGAGGGAGAGAGGTAGAATACCAGACACAAAGGTAAGACAGAGAAGCGAATCTGGATTTATTACGGGTTTGATGGAAAGGCCATGGAAGTTCGAGGAGTCACATATGCTCATTTACATGCTTTAAAATATCATCATGGCTTTTGTAGGGAAAACAGATTGAATAAGGGAAAAAGTAGAAGCAGGAAGTCCAATTAGGAGTCCAGAAGTCTAGAGGGGGATGATGGGGCCCTTCTCTGGGGTGGTATCTATGGAGACAGAAAAAGAGGGAAGGATTGGATGTGTTTTGGAGACTTGAGAAGACCTAGAAGATTCAAAGTGAGAGTTGAGGGGGGAAAAAAGAGAAACCAAAGATCTACATTTTTGGCTTAAGAAACTGAATGTTTTATGGTACTTACTAAAATTTGAAAAAGTTGGGTAAAAAGATTTGAAGGTTGGAAAGTTATGTTCTACTTCGGATAAGTTAAGTTTGAAATACTAAACATTTCAATGTAAATTCAGGTAGGAAATTAGAAATTTAGCTCAGGAATTTTGGAAGAAATCTGGGCTGGAGATAAGACTTGGAGGTTAATTATGTATAGATGGTGTTCACAGTCTAGATGAGTTTAGCTAAGCAGAAAGGACAGATTGGAAAGAGGAGATGCATGATGTGCCCTGGAGTTATCCAGTATGTAGAGGTCAGCCATAGTAGAAAAAGGCTGAAAAGAGACTGAGAAAAAGTTATCCCTGAGATGGAAGGAAATATGGGAGACTGTGGATCCTAGAAGCCAAGAGAAGAGACAATTCCAAGAAGCAGAGTGGTCAGCTGTCAAATGATGCTGAGACAGCAAGGAAAATGAGGGAAGGGACTGCCTGTTGGTTGTGTTAACATGGACATCATGGGGCTGTCTTCATGGTATATGGGAGCTGAGAACCAAACTGAAGAATTTAAGGAAGAAGAGCAGATACAGGAGTGGCATTCTCTTAAGAATTACGCTGTGTGGGGCAGTTTACAGGACAACTAACTTACAGGTGTATCTTTAACAAGCCCAGGGCAAATAAAACCAATATAGATATTCTAGATGGAAAGAGATTCAAGAGATAAAATTAAAAATGCAATGTATGAACCCTGTTTGGATTGTTACTCAACTAAACCAACATAAAAATATATTTTAGGATAATTGAGGAAATGTGAACCTAAACTGGATATTAGATGATACTGAGGAATTTTTGTTGAGGTAAATGGGATAATGTTATCATGGTTATATAAGAAAATGCACTTATTTTTAATACATGAACTGAAATATTCAGAAGTAAAATGTCATGAGGTCTCATTTTTGCCCTAAAGTGCTAAAGCAAAAAATTTTTAAGTAATGAAGAAAAAAATGTAAGCAAAAGTTAATAAATTTTAAATCTATATGGCAAGTACATGGGGGCTCATTATATAATTCTAATTCTACATATATTTTAAATTTTTTCATAATAAAAGTTACAAAACAGGTTTACTGTGAGGGAGAAAAGAAATAGGACAGTAGTTAGAGGAGAATGTAGGTCAGGGGAAGGTTTTAGGGGCTTCGTTAACCGATGGCTTTTAAGAGCAGCTTTAGGTTCAGCACAAAATTGAGAAAAAAGCACAGATTTATTCCATATGCCCCAAACATGCATAGCCTCCTCCATCATTCACATCCGCCAGCAGATTGGCACATCTGTTACCACTAATGAACCCATATTGACAGACCACGGTCACCCAAAATCTATAGTTCACCATAAGGTTCAGTTTCGGTGTGCATTTTATGAATTTGGACAATATAGCCATCACTAAGATATTATACGTAGCAGTTGCCCGGCCCTAAAAATTCTCTGTGCCCTGTCTATTCATCCCTCTCCCCACCCCACCCCTCTAACCTGTGGCTACCACTGGTATTTTCTCTTTTTCCATAGTTTTGCCTCTCCAAATTGTCATATAGTTGGAATCACACAATGTGTAGCCCTTTTAGATTGTCTTTCACTTAGCAATATGCATTTAAGATTCCTCCATGTCTTTCACGATTTGCTCATTTCTCTTTAGTGCTGAACGATATTTCATTGTATGGGTGGAGGTATCACAGCTTCCTTACTCATTTACCCATTCACCTACTGAAGGACATCTTGGTTGCTTATATGTTTTGACAATTGTAAATAAAGCTGCTATAAACATCTGTGTGCAAGTTTTTATGTGGCTATAACATTTCAACCCTTTTGGGTAAATACCAAGGAACTCAATTGTTGGATTGTATGGTTAGAGTAATTTCAATTTTGTAAGAAACTGCCAAACCATCTTCCAAAGTGGCTGCACCATTTTGCATTTCCACTAGCAACGATGAGAGTTCATGCTGCCCTCCAGCTTCAGCAACATTTGAGTTTGTCCATGTTTCGGATTTTGGGCATTCTAATAGGTGTGTAATGGTATCTCGTTGTTGTTTTAATTTGCATTTCCCTGATAATATATAATGTGGAGCAAAGTTTCATATGTATTTTATATCTGTATGTTTTCTTTGGTGAGGTGTCTATTAAGGTCTTTGGCCCAAATTAGGTTGGTTTCCATTTTATTTTTAGTTTTAAAAACTTTTTTTGTATATTTTGGATAACTGTCTTTTATCAGGTTTGTCTTTTGCAAATATATCCTCCCACTTTATGGCTTGTCTTCTTCTTATTCTCTTGACATTGTGTTTTGCAGAGCACAAGATTTTAATTTTAATGAAGTCCTGCTTATCCATTATTTTTTCCTTGGATTGTGCCTTTGGAGTTGCATTTAAAAAGTAATCACCATACCCAAGGTCATCTAGGTTTTCTCCTATGTTATCTTCTAGGAGTTTTATAGTTTTGCATTTTACATTTAAGTCTATGATCCACATTGAGTGAATTTTTGTCCAATTGTCTCAGCATCATTGGTTGATAAGACTCTTTGGTCCATTGTCAAAATCAGTTGGTTATATTTGTGTAGGTTTATTTCTGGGCTCTCTGTTCTATTGATCCATTTGTCTGTTCTTGTGCCAATACCATACTGTCTTGATTACTTAGCTTTATAGTAAGTCAAGTGGCGTTAGTCCTCCAACTTTGTTCTTCTTCAATATTGTTGTGTTGGCTATTCTGAGTTTTTTTCTCCATACAAACTTTAGAAACAGCTTGTCAATATGCACAAAGTAGTTCGCTGGGATTTTGACTGATATTGTGTTGAATCTATACATCCAGTTGGGAAGAACTGACATCTTGACAATATTGAGTTCTTCTATCCATGAATGTAGACTATTTCTCTGTTTGTTTGGTTCTTCCTTGGTTTTGTTCATTAGAGCATTATAGTTTTCCTCATATATATTTGTACATATTTGTTAACTTCATACCTAAGTATTTTATTTATTTAGGTGTTAATATAAATTATATAGTTTTTTTTTAATTTCAAATTCCACTTATTCACTGTTAGTATATAGGAAAGCAATAGACTTTTGTATATTAATTAACCTTATATTCTGCAATCTTGCCATAATTGCTTATTAGTTCCAGAAGGGGTTATTTTTGTCTATTCTTTTACATTTTCTACTATTATCTACTAGATTATTATGTCATCTGCAAAGACGGTTTTATTTCTTCCTTCCCAATTTGTGTAACTTTTATTTTATTTACTTATCTAGTTAGATTACTAGCAAGGATTTCTAATATAATATTGAAAAGGAGAGGTGAGAAGGGACATCTTTGTTTCGTATCAAATCTTAGTGGGAAACCTCCAAGTTTCTCATCTTTTAGTATGATGTTAGCTATAGGTGTTTTGTAGATATTCTTTATCAAATTGAAAAAGTTCCTCTTTATTCCTGGTTTACTGAGAGTTTTTATCATGGATGGGTATTAGATTTTGACAAATGTTTTTTCTACATTAATTAATATGATCATGTGAAATTTTTTTAGCTTGTTGATGTGATGAATTACATTAACTGATTTTTGAATGTTGAACCAATCTTGCATAGCTGTCATAAATCCCATTTGGTCATAGTGTATAATTATTATACATTGTTGAATTTCATTTGCTTAATATTTCATTGAGGAGTTTTACGTCTGTGTTCATAGTTTTCTTTCCTGTAATGTCTTTTTCCAACTTTGGTATTAGGGTAATGCTAGCATCCTAGAATCCTCTGTAAGAGAATGTAGAGAATTGTTATCATTTCTTCCTTTGAGGTTTGGTAGAATTTACCAAGTAACCCATCAGGGCCTTTAAGGGAAGTTTTTACATTGTTCTTTAAAGAAGAAACACTAGTTCATCTCCACAATGACAATGATCCAAGGGAAAGGGAGAAAATGGTGGTACAGGAAAGGCAGCGAACAGCTGTGATTCCAAATCACTAAGGAGACTAGAAGGGACTCAATAAAACCCAAGTGCCAAAGTTGGCCTCTTAATTGTAGGAACAGAAAAAAAGAGAATATAAGTACAGAGGCAAAGGAACCAGTGGACTTGGTGGTGGGAAAGAAGATGCACTTCCCTTAGGTCGATTCTGTTTTCTCAGTGGCCCATGAAGTGAGGTTATCAGCTAAAGAATACTCCATGGTGGCACAGCAGGTGAGAAGAGAACAGATGAAGTAGATAAGTTGGGAAGTAAGAAAGTATAGTTGGTTCTCCAAGTCACGTTAAGGATTCACTAGAGATATTAGGTCATCATTTGCAATTGAGAGAAGTCAGCACTCTTGGTGGTTTTCCCCAGCAATGTCCAACTGTTCAGGTAAAGGTGGAAAATAAACGGGTTGTTGGTTCCTACCCAGGTTGCACCTTTGCTGCATATGTACATGTATGTTGGGAATAATAGAGTAAGGGAGTTATGAGGTTTGTAAGGTTTGTAATTACAAGAGCGGATGATGAAATGCATACTAACTAAGGAAGAAATCGAAGATATACTGAAGGGAGGGGATGAAGAGTGAGAAGTGCTAGCCCCGTGGATTGGAGAGCTGGACGTGGCCTCAACATGACTGAGCAGATGTCATGTGCTAGGCATTGTTTGAAGCATTTCATATGTATTAACTTACTAAATTGTTACAACAATCCTGAGAGGGAGTTATTGTTATTGTTTACTTCTTAAAGGTGAGTAAACCGAAGGACAGAGAGGTCAGGGAACTGGTGTACACACCCATAGCTGTTAAATGCTGAGATTTGAAGTCTGACAGTCCAGGTCCAAAGTCCACACTAAAACACTGATGACAGCCTTGTTTACAATTTTTGGAGCGGGTGTTGTAAAGGACTAGTAGGTAAGCTGGAAGGCTAGGGGGTTTCTGTCAGAGACTAACGTGTTTGAAATAGGGACTTCTTGAGTGTGAACGCGAGGAACTGAGGCAGGGTCGGAAAAGAGATCACTAGAGATGAGAAGGTTCAAGAACTAAGAAGCCTGAGAGTCGTATGACAGATCAGCACAGATGTGGAGGCCTTCAAGAATTGTGACAAGAGGTAAAGTGAACAGATCTCTTTACTGCAGGACTTCTGAAAAAGAGACTTACCTTATGGCACACCAAAATGGAGAAGCATATGTTGCCTTTTTTACATTTATTCACCATGATGTCTTTTCTCTCAAAACACATAATAATATATTCCTAGGAATCTAGTCCAAGAAACAATGCAGAGAAACAAGGTCCAGACTATATCCCCACCTCATCCTGATGCCCACACACCTATCCCTTATCCCCTCAAAATTAACCAAAAGAGTTACAAAATTATTCATACCCCATCGAGGGGCAAGCATGGGCCTTTGAAGAATTATTTATTACGAGACTCTCAAAGTTTCCACCTTCCTTCATCTGAGTAATTTCTCTGCCCACATTGAACTTGAATCTAAATGGTCAAATGAATTGCAATTCCATTTGCCTGAAAAATCTCAGCTGTAAGTTGCTCCCCCAAAGCAATCCTGCCTTCGTTGCAGCCTTCAGAATTTGAGATGAGGCAAATAATCTGCAAGATAAACATCTGACCTCGCCCATCGCTGAAGCCAAGCTGAATACTTGGTTTTTGAGATCCACTTACCATCAGTCATTTACAATTCTGGAACTCTGAACAGCCTTGAACTTGGAGACTTGGGCACAGTTCCAATAAACAAAAAGCTTCCCACCTTTTCTTCCCATTTCCCCTGCTAATGGAAACCTTTTAAACAAAACTTTTTTGGTAATTGTTACTGTCATTTGCCATTGTCTGTTCCCACGATGATGGATCTGTCACTAAATTCACTTCTCCCTAAGCCTTGGTGGGAATTGAATTGACATTCAAGTGCAAACAGCCCAGCCGCTGACCACAATACAATTCCAGCCACCAATATCCCATGTCTACATTAATTTTAATCACTTGTAAACAAATGAGAGTGATAAAGTCAAAGCCAGTGAGGAAGGAGGATAATATTGTGATTAGCAGGAACCAATAATTTCCTCAAGCCACTCCCAACCTGAGCCCCACTCTTACGTATTACTTCACCTCCTGGAATGCATTTTGCCTCCTGACATCAAATTGACTCAGAATGGTCATCTTTCTCATTGCCATGGGCAGTTTCATCACAGTCTAACGATGTGTTGTGATTACATTTTTATTGGAGTTTCTAGAACATAATTCTCTTTTCTTTCTCCATTGAAGAAGAGCCATGGAAAACATCTAATAAAAAGTATTACATTGCCTTTTATAGCTCTGGGTCAATGTAAATGCTTATCAATAATTTATAGCAAATAAACCCAATGTTCTTCTCAATGTTTTGTCGTTGTAATGGCCAACCACTGTAAAAGTAAATCTGTCTTGTTAGAAGTCATTAACAGTGTGTTGGAAAACAACACTGAACACTAAATCAAGTGCAATGATCTCAGTGAATTCTGCTGTCAATATGGGATGGACTTAACGTGTTAAAAATATTTGTGGAAGAAAAGTCTCTTCATATTCCTCCATAGGGAGTCTTCTAAATCTTTTTAAAACCAACATTATTGAGATGCAATTTATAAACAATAAAAACCCCACATTTTAAATGCATAATTCAATGAGCTTTGACAAATACGCAAGCCATGCAACCACCAGTAAAATCGTAATAAAAACATTTTCATCATCTCAGAAAGTTCCCTAGTGTCATTTTCCAAGCAACGCCTACCCACATAGGAAACTACTATTCTGAATTCTATCTCCACTGAGTATTCTGCCTGTTTTTTGCCTCTCACTCACTTTATGAAATTATACAATATATACTGTCTTTTATCTGGCTTTATTAGCTCATCACGATACTTCTGAATTTCATTTATCTTATTGCTTAGCTTTTACATTTAAGTCCATTTTCTGTTTTGTATTCATCTTTTTATATGCTATGAGGTAATGATTGAGGCTCATTTTTGTCTCATAGGAATAAAAAAATCTTCCTTTTTTGTAGAATTCTGTTAGTGCCTTTTTTGAAAATCAATTGACTATGTGTTGGTCTATTTCTAGATTATCTGCTCTGCTCCACTGATCTAAATGTGTCTATTTACCCATTATCACACTGTCTGGATTATATTACTGTAGATTTGTAATAAGGTTTAAAATTAGGTAATGTAGATACTCCAACTAGTTCTTTTTTTTTTTTTTTCAAAATAATTTTAACTATTTTAGATCTTTGGCATTGCCATATAAATGTTAGGATCAGTTTGTCAATTTTTTAAAGAAGCGCCTGGTAGAATTATGATTGTGACTTTGTTGCATCTACATCAATTTATAGAGAATTGACAAGATTGTGTCATCCAATCTATGAACATGATGTTATCTCTTAATTCATTGAAATCTTCTTTAATTTCTGTCAGCAATGTTTTGTAGTTCTTAATGTAGAATTGTTACACATAGTTTGATTATTTTATGGTATTATAAGTAAATTTTTAAATTTTTTTATTTTTAATTGTTAATATACAGGGTCTAGCACAAAAAACACCCTTTTATGAGCTGGTAATCTAAACCAAATCTTTTATTACAAAATCATTAGCATGTAGTTCTGTAACATAACAATCTCACACTCAAGCACACTATATGACATTTCAGGAGACATGTTCAAATTGCTGCCCATCTCATGCAATAGTCCAGCTTTACTTTTGCCAGACCCTGTATAGAAATATAGTTGGTTTTTCATTATGACATGGTGTCCTGTGACTTCATGCAATTCATTTATTCATTTACATAGCTATTTTTAAGATTATTTAAAATACTCAACATAGGTAATTATGTTGTGTGTGAAAAAAGGAAATTATACTTCTCAAATCTGTATGTTTTTTCTTACCTATTGAACTGGCTTAGATCTCCAGTATAATGTTGTCTAGAAGTGCTTGTTTCCGACCCCAGGAAGAATGTAGTTGATATTCCATAATCTTTGGATGGTATTAACTTTTTTATAGATGCCCTTAATCAGATTGAGTTTGACATTTTAATATGTGTTTTTTTTCAGTACTGCTCAAATCAAAATCTTCTAATTTCTTTTGGGATTTTCTCTAATATATTATTTATGTAGAAGAAGATTGTTTAATATATAAATATTTGGGAATTTTTCTAGATATTACATTATTAGAAATCACTAACTTAATTATATTTTGGTCAGAAACCATGGATTATAAGAGTTTATATAAGAGAGGCTGTTTGGTTGTAATAAGAGAACTAATTTGGTATCAATTTCTTCATCATAGCCAAGTAGAAGTTCCATTCTGTGTGTGTGTGTGTGTGTGTGTGTGTGTGTGAATTTTAAAGCAAACTCTGTCTAGCAAAATGTTCCAAACAAAAATTGTTATGCATTTGCTAAATTCTTCTTCAAATTGTTTTCATATATATTCTAAAAACACTGAGACGAAATAGTCAGTGTTCCTATGAGAAGAAAAAGGAAAATAGAGACAAATTTTGACTTGAACCTTGAAGATAAGTTTCTATACTTATATATCCCAATCTCCAGGCCAAGACAGTCTATAAATGTTCTATATAATGACTCATTTTTTCAATTGTCAGTCTTCTCTGAAAATTCTAAAATTCTGTCAGTATCAGCAGGCAAGATTTACTATTTTTGTAGCTTCTTCTAGATCATCGGTTCCCAAGTGATGGTACGAGTACCCCTGGGGGTACGTGCTGGGCCATTAGTTCAGGGATATGCAAAAAATAATCAGTAATGGTGAAAAAACAAGTAAAAAAATGCAAAACATTAATTATGGGAACATAAATGTTAAGTTTGAATCACCATTAATGGAGACATTTCAAAATTAGATCACGTTAGCAAATGATGGTTGGTGAGGGCGGACTATGAACCCTTCTCCCAAACTGCTTTTCTACCAGTCATTATACACAGCTTCAGGACAATCCATTTGCAACATTTCTAGAGCTTCTCCAAACATATAAATACATCCATAGCCAGACTGTTTGATCAGTTTAGTTATTGACTGAGTATTGTCTTTAATCTTGATTCTTTTCAAGTAGTTTTTTTATTTAATGTTTAACATAATTTCAGTTACTATTATCAGTGATTTTCTAGTCTGTCAGTTATGAATCAGTGATTGAAAACAGGAAAGGTTAAGAAACCAAAACTTGATGTGGATTATAAACAATCACCAAGTACTTCTCCATGTGTGTCTGCAGCTACGAGTATACCGTCATTGGGAGATAGTAAAAAGGTGCATGCCTCAGGTACTACACAGAAGAAAAGGAAATACTCTGAAGAGTATATTAAATATGGATTTTCCTTTGTAGGGGATGATGACTGTCCTAAGCCTAGGTGTGTTTTGTATGGGAAAATATTATCCAACCATTGCATGAAATTCTCTCTACTCATACAACATTTAGAAACTAACACCCTGTGTATAAAAACAAGGAAATAAACATTATTTTTAGCACTTACAAAAACATCCACCTGTTACTTCATACATGATGTCAGGAAAGAAAGACAATGAGAATGCAGTAGAGGCTTCATACCATATGCTTATCGCATAGCTAAACATGGTAAAAACCACACCACACCACAGCTGAAGATTTAATTTCTCCTTGTATTAAGGATACTGTTTTTAGTATCCTTAGTATCCTGCAGACACACAAGGATACCGGTATGTTTGGGGAAGAACATGTCCACAAAATCAATACTATCTCTTTTTCAAACAATACAATGTCTCAACAAATTCAGGAAACATCTGATGATGTTGAAGCTGTACTAGTAGATAGAATTAGAAAAAGTAAATTCTTTTCCATCCAGGTTGATGAAAGTGTAGATGTTGCTGATTTATCTATTTTGCTCATCATTGCAAGTTACTTGGTAGGAAGTGAAATTGAGGAAAACCTGTTGCTTTGTTACCCAGGGACAGAGTAATACAGTTAAAGATATTTTTAATGCAATCAATGGTTATTTCATTGAAAAGGACATTAGTTGGTGGAATTGTTGTGGTGTGTGCACTGAGGGAGGCAAGCCTATGTCAGGATGTTTTACAGGCCTACACAGCCGAATTAAAGAAGTAGCTCCCTGTGTACCATGGAGTCACCGCTGCATTCATATACAAAGTCTTACATCCAAGCCTCTTCCTAGTGAACTGAAAGATGTTCTTAATGAGGCTGGAAAAGTTGTAAATTTTATTAAGTTACAACCACGAAACTCCAGATTGTTTAACATGCTGTGTGAAGAAATGAACAGCATTCACAGCACATTCCTTTTTCATACAGAGGTCAGGTGGCTATCTCGTGGCAAAGTACTCACCTGGATGTTTAAACTTAGACATGAAGTCCAGGTAGTTTTGAAGACCATCATTTCCCTCTTGCTCCAAAGTTTCAGGACAGTGATTGGCTTCAAAGTCTTATGTATTTATCAGATATTTTTCTAGAAATAAACACACTCAACTTGGGATTTCAAAACAGCTCAATATTGGACAAAACTGAGTCAATGATTTAAAAACTAGACTTTTAGAAAGCATGTATTGAAAAAGGTCAGCCTGAAGTTTTTGAAACTCTGCACATCTTCTTATCTGAGAATGACCTGCACCTATCCCAAAACGTGAAAGAAAATAGTAAGTCACTTGGAAGGTCTTAAAGCGTCCTTTTATAAGTACTTCCCTCAACATGGAAAAGAAAATAACTGGATTACAGATCCCTTCAATGAAGAATTCTTCAAAGAAGCTAAACTATCAATCAATAAGAAAGATCACACTTTCAACTGATTGTTCTTTAAATTCTGATTTAAAAAAAAAACATCATTACTTTATGGGTAGATGTCAGTGAGGAATGCGAACAGCTCAGTAACAAGTTGCTCAAACACCTCTTGCCATTTACTAATACTGAGCTAGTGAAGACAGCTTTTTCTTCTTACACCTTCATAAAATATAAGTACCACAACAAGCTTAATGCAAGTCTGGATTTAAGACTGTATCTTACATCTTTTGAGCCTGGTTTCAAGAACTAAATGCATCAAAGCAAGTCCAATGATCTCACTGACAATGTTTCAAATGTGCTAGTGATCTGCATAACAATTATTATAGACTTTTCACATAACACAAATAAATATTATTATTAATAAGTTAAAAGTTTGTTAAATACTTGATCATCATTATCAATATTTAACTGTGCTACGAATATTGTAAAATTAAACCTCTGGTTTGTACTTTTAGTGTAGTAATTTTTCTTTCCTAACTTATTACCTCATTTCCACCATCTTACATTAAGATTGGCACTGACCGAAAGTGACAGCGTTTAAAAACAGCTGTTTGAAATACAAGGGGTATAATTTTTAATAGCATTTTGCCTCTTTCCTTTCTAAATGTGAAATCCAGAATATTGCAGGAGAAGGGAGTGAGTGACTATTTCTTCTGAGCATTTTGTTTAAATAAGAAATACAAGTATTCTTCAAGTGTTTTTTCAAGCTGTAAGAGTTAAGGCCAGCCCTCGTGACTGGCCGTGGTCTCTTCTATTGTGGTATTTTATTTTGTTTAGTTTTTACTCCTGGAGTATTACTGGATATCTATCAGGACATTCCCTTTAAGCAGCTTTCAGGCGGTAGCTAGTTATGCTGACAGCCAGCTGTTCATCAGTAGACGGTAGAGGCAAAGCCAGCAAACGGTGACAGACGTTGAGTCTACTCATTAGGCCAGATGGTCAAACCGGAAGGCTGGGCCACCTGAACACGCTGTGTTATCTTATTGGCCATTAAGCAAAGTGAAAATTTGCAGTAATATTTAATGGCGTGTGTTTTTTTCTCCCTCATTTAAAACCACCAAGCCTAAAAGGTATCAAATGAAATTTCACCTCGGAGTCAGTCTGTTCCAGGAAATGTCATTAAGGGTTTTGGAGCAGCTGTCACGATCACTGCCATCTCACAACATCTCACAAGGGCAAGAACTCACCTGAGGTTCCCGCTCCGTCAGTTGCGTTGGATACACTCATGTCAGATCCCTAGCGTTTGATTTTATTTTTACTTCAACTCCAAGATGGAGACCATGGAAGTTGACCCGAGATCTGTCCTTGCTAGAAAGTTATGTGAACAGAACTCTCTGCAGGTTCCTTTCACCTGGGACTGAAACTGAGCCCAAACGCCAACCCCACCCTTGGATCTGCTACTGGTGTCTGCATGAACCAGAACTGCAAGTTTGGAATCTGAGTCGTATACCCCAAGTCTCCCCAAAGTCTTCCTCGTTCCCCAGCATAGATAACTCTTGTGCTCTTGTGTTCTTTTTATATGGATGTTCTCAGAAGGATTGTTCCCAAGAGGATGCCATGCGTTGGCTTCCGAGCTGCGGGCAAATGTCAGGAGGGCTCCTGGGCTCTGGGTATCATCAGTGTTTCCTGCCACTCTCCACACAGCGTCTTTCAATGCTGCTTTATTCTAGTGCTTCTCAGCTGCCCTTCTTCTTCTTTAGGGGACCACATGGGTCCTCGCCATCTCATCCTTGTAGTTGCTTTCATCTTCAGTGTGAATCCTTAGTCACCATTAAGTGACTTCGGGTACGAACTCCATGCGAACTTTGAATGTGTATGAAAGACTGGTACGTTTTCTTTTTTACACTCCCAGCTTATTGAGTTGGAAATGGAAAGTTCTCCCCAGAGACCAAGAGGTTCCAAGTGTCCACTAGTGAAGTGAAGGAAATTTTTCTGATGTTTCAGCCCATTCTTCTGCCCAGAAAATGTAGCCAGACTCAGTGCGCTGGAGTTTGGAGTCTGACGAGACACCTCCCTGCATACCCCACTCTCAGGCGCTGTTTTCCCTACTGCTCCATCCTCATCGGTGGAATTCCAAAGAGAGAAGAGCTCTAGAATAAACACCTATTACAATTAAAACACAGAACCCGATCATTCATACCCACGCCATCTTCACTGACCTTTCTGGTGCAGATTCAGTAAGCATTCTCGTGTCAGCCAGACAGCATGACACACTTGCTAGGGACCCCAGGACAAATGAGATGATGCCCTTGCCTGCAAGGGGTCCACACAGAATCCAGTGGCTCAACCAATAAGAGTCCCAGAACTGTTTTCAATGAGTTCTTTTGACCTTACAAGAAATAGGAATCTGCAGACAGGAAAGCACTCTGCTGAACCACATTATGTTTATACTGACAGGGCTTCCCCACCTCCATTGCAGGGTCTTTAAGGTCCAGACATGATTTGCCACCTCTTTTCCTCAGATGTGGAGTCTTTATTGATTGTAGCTCAACTTGCCCACATTGCAACACACCCAACGTTGCCATCTAATGCCCTGCTGGCATTAGGCTCACTGACCACTCTGGAGCCGAGTAGGAAATTTCCTCTGCTTTCTTAGAGAACACAGCCCAGCCAGGGATGCTCTGAACCACCTTAGGATTTCACAAGCTGTTTGGCTAAGGAAAGCAGTGCAGCTTAAGGAGGATCTGTGTGATGTCCAGTTCGCCAGACACAGGTGCTAGGCTCTAGATTCAAGGCAGCTGTGAATTTCCCATGAGCTCATGAGGCTTAAGCTTCAGGGCCTCATTTGCATGGCCTTGGGAGGAGTCCTGGCCATGTCCTATGGTCACTACGTAGTCTTCTCTCTAAAGAAGACTATCCATATTGGTATGCCTCTGTCCTTATAAAACCCATGTCTGTGTTTGGGTATGTTTAAAAACAAATAAATAAGAAATAGTCTCTAACCTTAAGGAGCTTAATTTTAGCAAATGGAAAACAAAAGTCATGAATGCAACAAAATAAGGGAACCCCAAATATAATGAAATCCTTCTATTATCTTACATTTGGGGGGGTGAATTTTAATCTGTAAGTGCTTAGAGATGTGGTTGAAATGAACATTTCATCTCTCAATTTACTAACAATAAATATTTAAATTCATATTACTTGATATAGTGACCCAAAAATACTACTTTTCATACACTCAAATTTTATAAAACAATCTCATTCCAACTTTTTACATGCAGCTTTGACATCAGTGTCTTATGATCACTGGAGTCCCTTTTGGAATTACCTAACAAAGTTTTCCTGCACATTATATTCACTGCTGACTGAGCTGCTTCAACCACAGCATTTTTTTTAATTCCATGCATAATTCTGGCATGAAGATTTTATCCTATGCCACTGGAATTCACTAACATAAGAATAAGCTTTTTATTTATCCTGTAGATATATGTTTGAGATTCCCGCGACTTAGAATGATAACGTGTTTTATGATAGCCACCATTTGCAATCGTGAAGACTTGCCCCCATGAACATGCATAAAATCTGTGTTGAATCTCTGCTCCTGTCAGGTGGGAAACTCAACCACCAGCACTAGGGCTGTTTCGGTTTATCAGTGATTCTCAGACCTCGCTGCACATTGGAATCACCTGGAGAGCATTGACAACCCACTGATGCCTGGATCCACTTCCAGAGCTTTGGATTTAATGGTCCTGCATGCAGCCGGGACACTGGAATTTTTTAAAGTTCTGTAGGTGATCGGAATATGCAGCCAAGAGATCCACTGTCTTCCCCAGGAAGTCTTTTATTATTCCATTATAAAATAACTGGGAGAAGGGTGGTCATCTTAACATAAGAGACTTCATAAGAACTAACGCTTCATTTCTAAGTAATAGTTTAAGGAAATATGTCATTTATACAGACATACATATGTATAGTGTATGCACACAGAGGAACTGCTTTTTGAGTATGATAGATTTTTCCTATTTTAAAAGTTACACGTACTCACCAAATAAAATGTAGAAAAGGTCAAGCTATCTGTCTCATGTGAAGATTCAAAAATGAAAGAGACTTGGGTAGGACCTGATTCAGGAGTGGACATCAGCAATTTACTTGGGTAGAGTAAGGATTTGTGTTAAGTAGAGACATTAAGGACAGGCAGATGTATCAGGCAAAGGAAATGAAATTTAATATTCAAAGTTCCCAAATGTGGTGTCTGACAGGGCAATGAGATTTCCTCTAAAAAAAAAAAAATTAAAGACATATAGTTTCTTGATGAATAAGCTATATGTCTGACTTCTAAAGATGATCAGCACTTTGCAGTTACTTATTTCGTAGCTGTGGGTGTGGAAGGTTAGACTAACATCTGGAAATGATCATCCAATCGTCGAGTGTGTTACTTACTGCTTCACCCATGACAGGAAGGCAATTTCCTGCCTTGACTGGTCTGAGTTCCTGCGTAATGTCTTCCTTTGGCCCTTGGGGTATTTGACATTCTTCTCCTTTCCTACCACTTTATTTTGGTTTGCAAGACCAGTTGACAGCAAATGATACAAAAAGCAAGCGTTGATCATTTAAATATCTAAATTGAGAAAGTCACATCAAGATTAGTCACTCCTAATATGACAGCAGATGTTTCTGGTTGAAATTCATTTACCAAAAAGAAAAGACACAAATGCCGAGTAAGATCTATAAATTGATTGTCTTTGTAGGGGGTAGAGGCAAGAAAAGAAATGTGATGAAAGTGGGTGTGGTCCACAATGGATCTTGGTTTCCAACTTAGTTGGCTTCATTAACAAAACAAAAACAATAAAATATTGTGGAACTTATCACCCCCCAGGAGTCTGTTAACTCCACTCTATTACAATTTATTATAATAATGATGATGATAACAATAATAATAATACAAAGATGTAAAGGGGGCAGAGTTCAAACTTTAAAGAGATGAAAGCCTGAAACAGGAAGGTATTGGACTTCAGTAAAGCACTCTGTAGTTTTCAAAGTCTTTATTCAACCCTGATTGATGTTCTTGTGAGTTAATAAGATGATCCATGAACTATTGTTAGTGTTACCAATTCCAGGAAGAAACAGTGGTCAGAGAATCTGAGTGACTTTTCTAAGGTCACATCACCCGACTCTCAGTTCCCTGCTTCGTCTGCCACCCAAAACAGATTCCAACGGTTTATGTTTTCCTTCTACTGGCAGCAGTCTGAATGGATACCCGGAAAGGTCATCTGTCAAAAAAAAATTTTTTTAAATGTAGGAATAGATTATTTTCAGTAAGCTAAGAGGTTTTTCCTTATTTTAAAGATTGTGTATATTTATTAAAGTTTAGGAAATACGGAAGACTTCAACACAAATCATTATGTTTCTACTAACAATGTATTTTCACTCAATGTTGTTGTATCTCCTTAGGTCTTACTTTTTCTATTTACAGTGGTTATTTCTTAATATGGAATGCTACAGTGTTTCACTTTAAGGTAGTATAAGCATTCCTCCTTGCTGTTACATAGATTTCGTGAACAGTCGATGGCTCTGTAATAGGAGTCTCATTTATAAAATGTCCACCATAGCCCGGACACAGTGTTACAGTCTGAGTTACCACACTGACCTTAATTAGCAAGAGATTTTAATAATCATTTTACAAGTAGAGACACACAAACAGAGCAAGCTCCCTGCTGCCATGTGAACTAGAAGAGGTCATTGTGGAACTTATCCCCGCCAGAGGGATCTGTTTACCCGCCTCTGTTGCAATTTATAATCCAGTGGATCTCCTCTGGTTCATTCAAACATTTTCACAAAGTTCAACTGTTAGATTGTTTCTAATATTGACTGTTACAAATATACTGATTAGGACCAGTAATACTATCTCAAAACTAATATGAACCAAATATGGAATTCCTAGGTAAAAACCAGAAACAATTTAATGTAATGTAATTGTCCTTCCTCGCCTCCCCACCCCCCAAAGCATTTTCTTACAAATAACTTAATACCCACGTGTGCTCCCTGCCGGGATTCAGATATGCCCACCCCACAATGCTTTTGCTTACATCAAAGTTTAGGTTATTATTTCCTTCGTTTTCCCCCTCTATTAAATTACAGGTGAAAAATATTAACTATTTTTTGTGGTTTAATTGAGACATAATTGCTACAGAAAGTGTACATATGTAATATATGCAATTCGATGCGTTTGCACGTATGCATACATCCGTGATATTGTCACCACGATTAAGACAGTAAACTTATCCATCACCTTCAGAAGCCTCCTCACGGACCTTGGTTTTCTGTGGGTACCCGGGAAGAACACATGCTCTCTCAGCAAAATGTTAAGTGCACAACAGCAGAGCCCACACAGCACTGTGTGGTGCAGCAGACACCTTGAACTTACTCATCTCGTGCGTGCCCATTCAACAAGTCCCCATTTCCCACTCCCTTCGTCCCTGTGTAACCATCATTCTACTTTCTGCTTCTCTTTTCTTCCTCATGTATTTTTATTTTTCACTTACATTTGACATACAACATTACATTGGTTTCTGGTGTACAGCACAGAGACGAGACGTTTACCTACCTTACAAAATCCTCATTCCGATACATCTGGTGGCCATCTGACATCACTCATAGTTCTTCCAGTTACTGACGGTGTGCCCTGTGCCGCTCCTTACAGCCCTGTGGCTGTTCTGTGACTGCTGGTCTGTTTTATATGCTCATGTAGGGGGAATCTTCCAACATTTATCTTTCTGTGACCGACTGACTTCGCTTAGCACAAGGCCTTCTAGGTTTGTCCCTGTCACAAATGGTAGGATTTCCTTCTTTCCTAAGGATGAGTAACGTTGCGTGGTGTGTCGATGTCACATTATCTGTGACGCTCTGCCGATGGACATGAGCATTGTTTCCATGTCTCGGCTATGGGGCACAATGCTGCGCGCGGCAAATCTCAGCGTGCGGATACTCCTTTGAGATCTTGATTTTGATTCTTTTAATACCAGAAGAAGACAGTGACCTGCCAACGAATGAAATCAGACCCCCATAGAACTCAAGCTGTAAAATTTCTAGAAGAAAAACATGGGGAAAATGTTCATAATGTTGTTCCTGCCAATGATTTCATGATGTGACACTGAAAGCACAGAGACCAAAAGCACGAATAAGTGGGACCCTATCAAAGGAACAGCCTCCTGCACAGCACAGCAGAGGGACAGAGCCAACTGTGGAATGGGAGAAAGTATTTGCAGAGCACCTACATGATAAGGAGTTCATTTTCCAAAATACATAAGGAACTCCTACAAGCCAGAAGCAAAAGCATAAAATAACCAAGCTGACAGATGGACGAAGGACTAGAAGAGACTGTTCTCCAAAGAAGACATACGAAAGGCCAACAGACTTACGAAAGGGTGCTCAATACCACTAATTATTAGGAAAATACAAATGAAAATCACAGTGAGATATCATCTCACACCTGTTAAGATGGCCATCGGAGGAGCAGAAAATTGTCCTTTTCCTTCACCTTTCTATAATAAGTTCTCAGCTGGGACCCCTGTACCAAAAGACATTAACAGCAGAGAGGCACCCAAGTTTATTAAATATATGTTTTCCGTGACACAGGAAAAAATGTATAAGGAAGATCCAAAGGAACGGCCGCACGCGAGGGCCCAGCTAGCTTTGATGAAGGGTTGGGGGGTGCTGAGGTGGGACCAGAGTGAGCCACATGCAGCCACCGGGAGGGACTCGGCCAGAACGGTTCGTTCAGACTCTCCTGTGTCCCCGTGTTCAGAGGTCAGGACGCCCCCTTTCTCCGGGTCTCTTGAGGACACCTCTCATGTGAGGCTTTTATGACCAGCTTCAGGGGAAGATCAGAAGGTCCTTCCCACGCAAACCATTTCTCAGATGCTTTCAGCTTGAAATATCCAATATGCCAAGGCACTATATTTGGGGGCAGTGGACCCCGAACCTCAGTCCTAGTATGAAATATATCATCATGACCAAAATAGCGTTCGCTAGTCCACTCTTTGCCCGGCTCTGATGGTATCTGGGGACAGTTAGATACATAGTACAGCCACCAGTTTGTAAGAGCTTCATGTTTAGTGGACACATTGGAGGAAAATTCACAAATAGTTGCCCCTTGAATTCGTAGTGCTCAGAAAAGGGAGCAACCAGAGGCTCCCCCATACTCTCTTCATCTCTTCTGCCCCTCTCACAAGGGCAAATTTTCTCCCTTCCCCCAAATTCCTTCCAAACTGCTGAGTCGTGTTACTGAATAATTACGAAGCAGATGCCAAATTCCAGCAAAAAAAAAATAAATATAAATATAAATATATATACACACACACACACATGTATTTTTTTAATTAGGCAGAGATGAGTGTGAGAAGGGTGGTTGTGAGGTGTGTCCATCGCAGAAGCTGTTCTGGAACACTCCTTGGTGTAGCAGACACGCTCACTACAGGAAGTGGGTAGGAGAAGCTCAGAAGCTTCCCCTAGTGAAGTGCAGCCCCTAAAAAGCCAAGTTCAGTTGCAAACTAGAAAGTGTTCATTAGTCTGCAGGGGGGAATGGTGGCTGGGGGCGGGTGTTCGTGGCTGTCATCACTGCTGGAAGCAGGGACAGGAAGCAGGGCTGTTGGGGTGATGGAGCACCCCTCAGCCTGCGTGAGAGACGTGCTTCACAAGGACATGGTTCTGACACAGGAAACAGCTGCTGAAAAGGGGACGGAAACGGGGGGCGATGTCCGTTGTTTTGCCGTCGTGCGGTCGGTGACATGGTGAGGGGGCACGAGGAGGGCCTTAAGATTGGAAGTGAGGAGACCCAGCAAAGCATCCAGGCGCTCTCGCTGTCCTGGGCGGGTGAGGAGGCCCGTGTGCGGCCGGCACGTGTGCAGTGGGGGGTGACGGGCAGAGGCCAAGGGGAAAGGACCGCTGAGGGGCTCTGGAGTTGGGGTGGGGAGGAGATGGAGACAGGAAGACAAGCCTTTGTGAGGATGGGGGGCCCCAGGTGTCCATCACAGCGCTCGGCACAGGGTCACACTGCTGTAATTGCTGCCCCCCTCATCCCTTGGTTTACAAACCTGGACTCCTCTTTCAGGCACCTGGTCGCATGTCTGCAATCTGTCTTCCCCACAGAACGCTTTCCTGACCCGCTCAGGGGACAGAATTGCTCCCCCCCCCGAAGCTCCTCCCAGGATGCTGTGTTTCTGGGATCATCACGGATTATTTCCGAGTATTTTCATGTTTTCTTTGTCTTTCATGCTCTCTAGACTGTAAGCTCATGAGAGCAAGAGGGTCTTGTATGTGGCTGTGTCCCCAGGGCTTAGCAGAGTACCTGACTTAGGGGGCATTTGTTGAATAAGTGCAGTGGTTCATGCATCTGGAGAATTCCCTCTCTAATCCATCTGTGTGATCAGAACACTGTGAGCAGCCCAAGGGGAAGGCCTCGTGGAACACATGTCCACCCCCAGCTCCTGGGACTCTGCCTGACACCGCCCGGGAGCTCAGCGATGTCGTTGACCCAAACAAACTGCAGGAGCCCGCGCCCGGCACAAGCGTGTCACAGGGGCAACCTCGGGGCTCCCTTCTTTGCCTTTTGTTTTAAAATTGAAAACCTAGATTTTCCAAAGACAGACTCAACGTGCAAAGCCTGGAGACCGTGTGACCTGGTCTGCTCGTTCTGGTGAAGGTCACAGAAAGGGGAGTTGGGAGATAACTCACCACGATGTCAGAGTAGACATCCGTGTAAAACACCTTTCCCTCGGCTAAAATTCGCCATGTTTGACTTCTCACAACTATTCTGTTTTGCAGAGAAAATGTAATGCTGAGCAAAAAATAGCTTTTTAACTATGTCTATTCTGGCTTATTTGTTTGATTATATAAGTAAAAATTCAATTATTTTCCGTTGTTTATGGCTAAAGCCTAGAACCTAGTCAGTGATATGATTGATGTTACATAGGGAACTCGGGATGATGTAAAAATGTGGTGAAAAGCCAGTGTGGGCCAGTAAATTCATATCACTGAAGAGCTGACATTTTTAGCAATTTATTTAGATAAGATGAGAAGGGCTCTCCTATATCTTCACAAAATTTAATATGAGTCAGACCTGAGTTAATGATCTACATATTAGCCCAAGTCTGGACATAAGACACAACATCTGTTATTCCTTAAAGTAATTGTATACTCAAATATCTGCCTAATTAGCTAACGGATTGGTCTCTGGCATAGACATTGCCAAGGGTAAATCCTAAAAGGGAAATAAAAATTGGCTGGAAAGGAGAAATGTGCATTTATGTACAATGTAAGAACACTATGCAGCTCAAGTTCTTTGTCATGATAAGCCATATTCTTGTGTGTGTGTGTGTGTGTGTGTGTGTGTGTGTGTGCGTGCTTAGATTTTTGCTTGTTTTAACATTTAATTAATTTATTACTGTTAATTAAGCAATTAATTAGTGTATACATTCTTATAAAAATTCAAACAAATAAAAACAATTCCCTTTGTCACACTAATCTCAACTCTTTCTCCAGACATAATTTTAGGCAGTTTGCTGTATATGTCCAGATCTTATTCTATACATTTATGTGTATGGATATTTAAATTTAGAATTATATATTTTTGTTTTGTTTGCTTATTTTTAAATAGAAAAAATTATGCTGTGCATGGTCTTGCAAATTGCTTTTTTCAAATGTCAATATATCTTAGAGATCTATTAATATGACTACACATACAGATCTACCTCATTCTTTTTCTTGACTGCATAATATTTCAAATAATGGATGTGGGGTACTTTATTTAACTGTACCCTGCTGTAGATATTTAGTCATAATTATATATAGAAATATAGATGAAATATAGCATTTATTGAGCTTGCTTAATTTCCTTGAGTTTTAATAGAGCTTCCAAATAGTATCAGCTATATCCCTGTTTTCTAGTAGTTACTCCGTATTTTCCACACTTATTGCTTTGTCTAGAACCTCTATTATAACAATGAATAGTAGCAATCATAATAGTCATAGTTCTCTTATTCCTAATTTTAATAAAAATGCTTCTATAATGGCAACATTGAGTAATATGTGCACTAGAGGCACATAAGTTTTTGTGTAGTTTGTATCCCACAAATAAAAGCAAACATGTTGGGGGTGGCAGCATTAGTCTTACGGACAGCAATGGAAAATGATTAATTTTGGAAAGTTTCCCAATCTTCAGTCACATCCTTTTAAGGAGCCCCCAGGAGCACTTTGTGAAGAGAGCCCTAATTAACATATTTACCCCTCCTTGATGTCCAAAATTGTTTTCCCATTAACCCACGGGATAAATAAAAACCATTCCTATTTGATTAAAATCACTAGATTTGACCTCGTTTGTCTCATTTCCTTCTATGTTTCAATTCTATCACCACTTCAACTCCATGCAGCATTAAAGCACCCTGATTTCAGCGCATGAGCCCCTCCAGGCACCATTCCCAATCCTCGAAGAACCCCTCTTCCACCATTGTAAAGACTCTTTCCAAGAACATCCCTACTATGTGCAGATGGACCCGGGCCTCGAGAACCTGTGTTCTCTACACCTCACCATTCTAAGTGGCTGGCTTTGATGTGCATATGTCCTTTCGTTTTGTAGTTTGGGTATCAGGGTGATTCATTCTTCACCCATATAGTATCACTTACTGTATGCCTGGCACTGTGATAAAACACTTAGTGATAACAAAAGCTTAGAAGACATCGCCTTTTTTCTGCAATTTTTCTACAATTGCTACTATTCTAATTGCTTGACAGATGAAAGCAAGACCTCTTTGTTTTGCTAGAAAATTCTTCTTGGAAGAGGGGCATTCTTGAATTAGGTCTTAAAGGGCCTAAGAGACATACATCAGTAGAGAAGGGCTGGAGGTATGTTTAGTTTTTAACTAATTTGTCTTCATTAGTGTGTCTGTCTTAGCTGCAGTTGAGATTCGGACACACATTATTACATGTCTCTTCATATTGAAGCCCTCTCTGTAAACCACTTCCATGTAATTAGACACTTAGTCACCTACTGTTATCTCCTTCTCACTCATATTCTGACAGGTGCCAAGGCTGCCTGGGGCATCTCCATACAAAGTCCATTTCTATAATCACGTTAGTCCCCACCGAGAGTATTACAATCCCATCTAAGCAGGCTGCCCACCTCCAATTTCTGATCTTCCCAATCCATCATGTATCAGATACACCAGCTTGGTCTTAGAAGCTTCAAACACGCAAATCCTCACCTCCGAACCTAAGTGGCTCCCCGCGGTCTGCAAATAAGAACAAACTTTTCACACTGACATTTAAAATCCTGAATGATCTTTCTTAACTCATTACCAAGAGCGGGATTCCTCTAATCCAACCATCTACTGTTTAACTGTCCTAACCCTTCCTCACACTGTTACATCTGCTGGAATATCCCCCTCTCTTCTCACTATTCCTATGCCTAATTCTAATATACCCCCCACACACACAAAATATGCATTTTTCTGCCTCTCATTAATTAATTTGCCTTTCACTGGATTTTACAGCCCATTTAAACTATGTATGGCAATTAAGTTATATCACTGTGTTTTATTTATATGTAGCCGTGTTTCTTATCCTTCTCACCTAGATTGTAAATTCCCTTAGGAAAGCATGGTTATCTGCATCATTACTGCATTTCTTAGGGTGATTACAATGTCCAGAACACAGGAGGGTCTTTGCCAATTCCTTCAGCATTGAATTGATCGTGCTGAGACGATCAGAGGTCATGGATTAATCTTGGGTTGGCATAATTTCCATTCGTAATATTTTGTGTTCATGGTCCAGAAGAGTATGTCTAAGCCAGTTTTTAGGCACAGAATAAATCAAAGTAAGAATCGTCAGCTTTCGCTACAGATATCCTATCCTGGTTTTTTTCTTTCTCTTTCCTGGAATATGTACATTATCCTTCCCTTATCTTGGTGGAATACCATGGAGTCTTTCATTAGCATTCTAATTTTAATTTTTTGAATAAAACTGTTCATTTGGAGGATCAGTTGCATTTTGTTTCCTTTTCAAATTTTAATATTACTCAGTATGAGCTCCCAGAACAAGATAAACATCCAAAATCGAGGAGGAGTTAGAGAGAGCAGCTTGCACCTATTTAAATGTTATTTAGGTGTTAATCAGAGATGCTCCACAGATGATAGAAACCGCCCATCCCCCACATGGCTTTTACCCTGTTTATTCTGTGCCTCAGGCACAGAGAACCTCACAGGCACAAATTTGTGTTGTTAAATGCCAACAAGAAGGAAATGGTTAAAAGGGATTTCTGAGTTCATTGCTTTTCTTTAAGTATTTATGAACGAAAAGTTGGAAAGGCATTCACAGCATAAGTACATTTAGAGAAGGCTAAGAGCAGCAGAAAACCAGATGACACATTCTGGAATGGGAGCAATCAAGGTTCTATTCAATCCTTTCCCCCTACCCCAGGCATCAGAATATTTTCCCCTTTGAAACGTCTTGCACAGTTGCACAGGTGTATTGAGTTCACACTAAACCACCAAAAAAAAAAAAAAAAAAAAAGAAAATTATTCATGTGTCAACAGCATTTAAAAATTTCAGCAAATTTTTTAAGATGCAAAAATTAAAAATAATCCACTAAAAATTATTTTCTACTATCAAGATCATAGTGATCTTTTCAGCTATGAATAATCTCTTGATCTAATCATAAAGCATCTGTTGACAAAAAAAACAAAACAAAATTATGCCTACCTCTGTTTCAGGTCTGAGAAGGTATATGGCTAGGCCAGGAGTCAGCGAACTTTCTGTAAAAGGCTAGGCAGTAAATATTACAGGTTTGGCAAGACAATACAGTCGGTGTTGCAACTACTCCACTCTGCCTCGTAGCTGGAAAGCAGCTAGAGACACTACATGAACAAATGGGCACGTCTCTAGTCCCATAAAGCTTCCCGGACGGCCAGCCAGCCTGCAGCCCTCGTGTGCCCGGGGTTAGGATGTTCTGTGACTACAGTGCTCGTGGCTTCCTGTGTAACCATTGTATCTCCAGATTAGTGCCTGACACATATCAGGTGCCAAATATATACTTGTAAATACATTAATTAATTAGTTAATTAAGTATTTCTTAAAAAGCATATTTATTTTCCTCAAAGAGCTTACCATCTAGTTTTTTTTATGAAAAAGAAATAGAAAAAATGTAGAGTAAGAACAAAATGTTTAAGGACTGTGGATTCCAAGTTAGTTTCTAGATTCACCCTCAACTCTCTACCAACTCTAATGAGAGTTTGTGTTGGAACTGGTCATGTATCCATATCGCAAGGACTCAGCTTTCCTAACTATTGAGGTTGGGTTTAGGGTTAGGGCTAGGTCAAAAAGCCATTACGCTTACTGACTTTTGGATTGCTTTTGTGAAGCTCAGCTCACGTCAGAAACCCAGATGAAACCCCTTGAAGTTTACAAGGTAGAAGAGCCTGCAGTGAGCCACGTGACCCCCCGCCCCTTTATTTACCTTTACCCATTGCTTCTGACACCATGTATTTCTTCCATGGCATGGAAGATAAGTCAAGCCCCATTCCTACCATCAGTAAAGCTCCAGATGGGCTCCTCAGAATGGCTAAATAAGGGAAATGAGGCAAAAACAGAGACACACTCAGAAAGACAAGTGCTATTTGATAGGGCATTTTCTCCCTAGCCAACTCAGGTCATCTTTTGGGGAACTGTTGCTGGATCTTGGTTTGGGACAAGATTGTAACAAGTCTATTAGTTAGAGCCCCCAAAATATAGTGGATGACACACTCAGGATAATTCAAGAATAGTTCATTTTATGAAATTACTTATAGATATGAAAGGGTACAGGAAAACCTACAAAGGATGATACAACACCCCAGAGTTAATAAGAGAAGACAGTCACCACCCCTAAGCCCAAAGGGTCAGGGGGAGGAAGAAGTATATGAATCCTGAAGGAGAGAGTCATCCAGAACAGGTCACTGTGTTTTAGATGACTCTCATTAGAGTTGGTAGAGTGTTGAGGGTGAATCCAGAAGCTAACTTGGAATCCACAGTCCTTAAACGTTTTGTTCTTACTCTACATTTTCTCTATTTTTTTTTTCATGAAAAACTAGATGGTAAGCTCTTTGAGGAAAAGAAATATGTTTTTAAAAAAATTGCTTAATTAAATAATTAATTAATTAATGTGTTTACAAGTATATACTTGGCACTGATGTGTGTCAGGCACTAATCTGGACACTGGAGATGTAATGGTTACACAGAAAGACACGAGCACTGTAGTCACAGAACATACTCTAACCCCGGGCACACACTAAGGCTGCAGACTGGCTGGCCGTCGTCCGTAAAGGTTTATTAGACTACAGTGATCTTGTAAGGAGGGACAAGGCTTGATGGAGGCACCCTCACAGGGAGAGAGGAAGGGAAGTCATTCATTCACCATCCTCACTTCCCTTCCTCGCTCTGATTGCCTTCTGGGGCACCCAGTTAGCTAAACTGAACCGCAAGCCAAAGGCCCAGGAAGCCTGCTGGTGTGGTCCACACAGGTCAGCCTGTGGGGGCAGAGAACAGGGCGAGACAACGGGGAGCACATCTGGAGGGACAAACCCATGTCCAGAGCAAAGGACGCTCATTACATGGAGGCCGTCCTCTGTGAGGGCCGTCACCAGATGGATCACCCACACACTCCCATTTTTCTCCTGAATGAGATTTTCCCCGCGGTCTACAAGGAAATGAATTGGGCAATTTTCTCTTCCCTGCAGCGTGAGGTGAATCTCTTGCCACCACTCCCATCTAGCAGATGGCAGGTGACACTGTGAGGCCTGTCTGGCTCCGTCTAAGGCCAACAGCCAGGATGGGAGCACTGGGGTCAGGAGTCCCAGGGCTGAGCTCTGGCTCTGCTCCAAAGTGGCTGAGGGACCGGGGGAAGTCACTTCCTGTGGGGCTTAGCCCCATTTTCCTCATCAAAAATAACAATAATAAAGCCATTGGATCTGATCATCTGTGGTCAGGATTCTTAACCTAGCGTCCTCTTGAAATTATTTAAAACCTTTGGAAATGTTGTGTTGGTGCACATGAGAATTTCCTATCAGAAAAATAATGGATCCATCTCATCCAACACTACCAATTAGACACGGAGGGGCCGTGCTTAGCTTGTTCTCTCGCTCTCTCCCTCTCTCCCTCCCCCTTCCTCCCCCTCCCCTGTTCCCTTTCTAGAACATCTCAATGAATCCCCACAGCAACCTATGCAGCTCATGAGTCTTCTTCTATTTGGTCACTGAGTGACTTGCCCAGGACACACGGTTGGGAAGTGTAAGCAGCAGGATTCTCATCCTTCTCTGTAACCCCAAAGCACATTCCCCACCTACCTGCCATGTTGCCTCAACCCCTAGGTCAGACCCACATGGCTAAGGATGCCACATGCACTAACTGCTGCTGCAGGACGGGTCTCAGGACGGGTCTCAGGGGAGGGGGCCCTTGCCTGAAGGAAGAACCTTGGGAGTTTGGGTGCTGAGGGTCTCACTGGTGGGAGAGGTTAGGGAAGAAAATTTCTGGACTGAGGGAGTCAAATCCTCCTGGGCTGAGCCCTGAGGGTCACGAGGACCCCTGGTGGAGCAGACCCGAAGGCCAAGAAATGCGTCCTCGCTCGCTGAAGGTGGTTTTCCCACTTAGCTTTCTGTCCATTTTGTTCAGCAGCGATGAAGGCAGCATTACCCCATTCTCCCTGTAGCAGCCTCAGAGGCTCCAGAGGAGAAGCACCTCCATCCTGAAGGGAGAGCCCCTCCAGACTGCAGGGAGCAGAGGCCAGAGGAAGGTGGCGTTCTGGGTGCCCTGCGAGCGGGCGCACCCAAGCTGCTGGAGCCACCAGAGCGCCACGCTGGGCTTGTTGCCGGCTGCTCTGCCACCTGCTCTGCTGCCATCTTTGAAAGGCAAGCTGCTCTGTTGCCTATTCCCAACATGGCAAACGCCTAAAGAGCAACTGTGAGGCCAAGACGTCCCACCTGTGAAGCTCCCAAGGTCCTCTGAGACCACGAAGGGCTTTTCTGACCCATCCGGGAGCTGCACAGTGGGAGAAATCCCTCTGAGCCAACAGGCAGCCTTCTCGTTGGATGTCACGTGCGGTGAGACATTAGGGATGCTTCTCCCATAAAGGCAATTCCATTCCGGGAGGAAAGGCTTTGGTGGCCTCCCTGCAAGGGCAATGGGGACTTTGGAACTCATCAGCCCTGCACATTGGGACGGGATACTGTGCTGGGTGCAGGCAGCCAGCAAGCTGGCTTATTTCCTGCGTGCTGGCCCAGCTGTAGCAACAGCAAAGCTTGGCAGCCCTGCCCGACCTGGATCACGGATGGGAAATGCTCTGCGTGGCCTGGCCAGCCTTCTGGCTTCCACTTGGCTCTGCCAGAGGCCCTCTCTGCACACCCCATCAGTCCCTGTAATCCCTTCGTTATTGCCTCTGAGCTGCCTGCAGCCTGCCGTCTGCATCCAGTCCTGGAGCCAGGAAACCCGGTCTAGTACCCAGGGCACAAGGGGACCAGAGGCCCCCTTCTGGGCACCAGGATGCAGGGGGATACGCGGCCTTGCCCTTCTTGCCCTTCTTGCCCTGGAGAAATACGACTTTTACAGTAGCCCCACGGGAGAGGTTGGTACAGACTGACAGCCTACGTGGGCGGCGTGTCCGCTGGTGTGCTGGTTCCCACAGCTTCCTGCCAGTGACAGTGACTTTGAGATGCCTGGGGAACTTCACTTCCTCTTGAAAGTTCGCACCTGGCTATCTGAATTGCTCTCAGGGATGGGGTCCCAGCTAAAGAACCTGAGCACAAGGAGCCGAAGGAACCCAGACAAGGTCACAGAGCCGGTCAGAGGCCCAGCTGGGAGGCAGAGGTGGAAACCAGAATGGACCGACCTGGCAGGCTGGTCAGCACGGGCCTAGACACTCCCGGCACGGCCCCTCGGAGGAGGCAGGAGCGCCGCACGGCCCCTCGGAGGTGGCAGGAGCGCCGCACGGCCCCTCGGAGGTGGCAGGAGCGCCGCACGGCCCCTCGGAGGTGGCAGGAGCGCCGCACGGCCCCTCGGAGGTGGCAGGAGCGCCGCACGGCCCCTCGGAGGTGGCAGGAGCGCCGCACGGCCCCTCGGAGGTGGCAGGAGCGCCGCACGGC
>PVJL010005872.1:0-55105 GCA_004026885.1 Lyroderma lyra
ATTTGCGACAAAATGGATGGACCTGGAGATCATCATGCTTAGTGAAATAAGCCAGACAGAAAAAACAAAGAACTGCATGATTTCACTCATATGCGGAATATAAAACTGAAAGCAAAGAAAAAAAGACATGAACAAACAAATAACCCATGGACACAATCAATAGTTTAATGTTTATTTGGGGACGAGTGGTTTAGGGAGGGGAGAAAGTGGAGGGGGTGGGAGAGGAGGGGGGGCAGCTAAATATAAGGTGATGGAAAGAGAAATCACATTAGGTGGTGAAATTATTATACAACAAGTTGACAATGCAGTGTAGAACTGTAAGCCTGAAACCTATGTAATCCTTGCTAACAGATGTCACCCCAATAAGTCTAACAATAAAAATGAATTAAAAAAAAAAGAATACCACCAAAAAAAGACTTCTTGTAATTTATACAGCATAGAAAAATATCTTTCCACACAATCCTGTGAGACAGAATTAAGAACCGTCAGTAGTGCAAGTACATATATATTAACAATTGGTAATGTCTAGTCAATATAATTTAGAGCAAACTGCACTAAAAGGCCAATGGATTGTTAATCTGAGTTTTCTAACAGCCACTTTTTTCATTCTACTATGGAGTTTTTATAAAATTCCTATTTCCCACTGCTTTGTTATTGCTTAATGACGTTTCTTAGTATTATTCTTCCCTCTAAAATATCATAGTATTTTATATATAAAAAGCCTTTTATTATATTCTGGATACTGCTATATTTTAAGAAATGGTGGGATATTTTACTTTAGTGCCTTATGTGGGAAGGCATATGAGAAAAAAGAAATTTATCAAGTTGGCCTATAACTGAAGAGCTTTTATGTGTACATATTATACATTAGGAAAAGACATATGGACTTTAAATTTTATGAAATTCCAAGTAGTCCAGGAAGGTTGCAGGCTGTAAATTAATTGCTAGTACTTTAGATCCTGACATATTAATAAAAAGATTAATACTTTCCAAGGGTTCAACATTAAAAGTCAACATTTTGATTAAGGAATCTAGCTGTTTCTTACAAGGCGGCACTAATAAAGAGCTAACATTTGCTGAAAGTTTACTATATCTCAGGCACAATTCTAATCACATTGCATCTATTAACTCATTTAATTCTTATAACATCATGAGATGTACTATTATTATTCTTATTTTGAGATGAGAAAGTGTAACAGAAGAATTAAGTTATCTGCCCAGGGTTATTCAGCCAGTCTCCAATTCAAGCATTTTGGTTTTTATGACCAGTACATTGACCACTATGCAAAAAACGTTTTCCAGGAGATAAAGGTTATTTTAGAAATAGGAGCAGAATAACTGCTGAGAGCCTAGATGCAGTAGTGTAATGGTGGGCTGAAGCTTATTATTGACTCTTAATGGCAATTTCATTCTCTAATCAGACACGAATACATAGCCAGCCTGCTATCAGGGTACCCCAGGATTTATGAGATGTATAAAACTCCCTAAAAGTCTGTAAGCTAGAATGTTTTTTCAGTATATCACTGGAAACCAGAGTATAATAAGGAGACCTGTTTTGATTTGAAAGAAATAGCTTATCATTAGATAAATTGACATTTTATTTGTTAAAGCATCATCATCTAAAACATGTAACACTAAAAAGTCTATTTTTTTATTGTATACATATGTGTAACTGGTGAAAATTCTGCAAGACAAATTAATAGTATATGTAAGATTTATAATAAAGTTTTATTTAACACTTAGAAGAGAAAAATACACAAAGAACTAAGGATCCTGATGTTATGTGTAGTTACAGGTTAGCTAAAATTTTATTTCTCTCCCTCGAAATATCATTGCTATTACCTGATGCTTTAGTTAATGTTTGACCCAGCTTCTCACTTCCTCTTTATTCTAGAGTAATTTAGCTAACTTCTCACTGTTCTCTTCTCTCTCAATTTATATTTGTTGCTATCTGATAACCTGACATCCACTTTCTTTGGACCTCTAAAATATATAATTTACTTAGGTTACATCTATGATCCATGTCTTCTCTTATCTATTAATATATTCTTAGTAGCCAGATTTTTCTTCTTTGTCTCTTCATATTTATCTTGATTTTTTTTGAAATACAGAGAAATGTGATGCTTCTCAGCCATTTTCATATTAAGATATGCAGAGAAAAAAGATAATCTCTGTATACTCTGTAATCCTTTAATGAGATTGCTTATGTCAGAGCAAGAACGTATGAATTTCAGCTGCACCAGGCCTTGTGGGCTGACCTTAGGGCTCAGAGGATCAGTACAATACCCCACCTAGAATCTATTCTTTTATTTATTAGGAAGCCCTTATGTAAGAAACAGATTATGTTGTTTGTGACAAGATAAATTAAGATTTACATTTTAAAATTATTTTAGGGTTTGCATTTTGAATTTGCTAAGCCATAGCCCTGTGATCATGATATAATAATATTACACTATCTTCTGTTTTGTATCTAACAGGAGTAATAATATGAAAAGGGAAAGTACACTTTGAGCCTTCTTTCATTGGTTCTAGTCTGGCTACTCTGCCATTCATTTTTGGGGAAGAAGTTGGCAATTCAGTTAGTGAGGATTTTAAGATGTTTATTGGACCATAGTAATAGTAGTTAAATTCAAAAAGCATGACTAAATCATCTGCTTCTTGCCCTCCATTCTGTCTCCAGCATAATGTCAGACTGGAATCTTGAAAACTATTTATGGGAAGTAACTAACCCAGATTTTTTTTCCTTTAAAAATTTGCCCCCAAAATTGCATTGTATTTGTTTTAAAATTGCTTATTTGAATACCTACTATGTTGTAGACATGAATGAAATCATGAGGTTAAAAAATAATAAATGGATCACAAGCAGAAGCACCCAAGATACTGACAAAGAAAGAGCCCTTGAAATTTTTCCTGGAAAATGCAATTGAACAATCAGAATCTAACACAAGAAACCCTGAGTGGCACAGTCTCAGCTTGAGAGAGCAACACATTGCAAGGAAACACCTGAAGTCTAAGAGAGGAGAGGAGGGAGGGTGAAGAGCAGAGGTAGGGCTGTGGAATGTGACCCATGACCCAACTGGGAGCCAACCAAAGGGACTAGGAGAGAGCCAGGGGACACTGGCAAAGGAGCAGCATAATCTTGGGCAGCTGGGGGCCAAGTGGTGATACGAGTGGAGATGAGAACAACTGAAACCCTGTCAAATCTTGGGTGAGTTGGACAGAGTGGCACAGCACTAGGGCCTGAGCCAGAACACCACACCCTGGATGAGTTAGAGGCTGAACAAAGCATCTGAACTACCCTGGTGTAGCATGCCACCGTGACCACAGGTCAGCTCTGGGCAAGCTTAAAACTGAAAGCTGGCTGCCTTTGAAATGTTTACCAAAATAAAACATGGTCCTGGGTGAAATGCAGGCTCAGGAGAAGAAAGAAAGATTGAGCCGGCAGTGTGCACTTGGCCCCCAGTCGACATGATCACAGCCCACTTTGAGCTTGCCCTGCACCAGCCCAGGCTTCCCTGATGAACAGACTAGTGCTGCAGCAGTGTCAGCAACCAGGGAGCTACCCAAGGAAATAAAGCAGCAACAAACTCACTGCCCCCAAACCTAGGCAGAAACCAGAAACACAAAGTCTGGCTGCTTCCCCTAACTCTCTCCCAAAGCTCTCCACCACAAAGCAACCTAGTGTCTCCTCCACAGCCATCTGGAAACTGGTTGTAGAGCTCAGGAAAACTCCAAAATAAAGGTACAGCAGCTTTTCTATGCAATGATCTCAGAAGCAGAGCACACCATAAGCCACCACTTTTTCAAAAATGGAGGTACATCAAGACTAAGGTGACTGAATTAAAAGAAGAGAAGCCCACCTTGCAGGAAAGCTCCCAGAAATATGAGTTTGAATAATCAAGAAAAAAATATTAGTAGATACCACAGTGATAGTAACTGGGAAGAAAAAGAGAAAGAAAGAAAAAAAGAAGAAGAGAGAGAGAGAGAGAGAGAGAGAGAGAAAAGAAAGAAAGAAAGAAAGAAAGAAAGAAAGAAAGAAAGAAGAAAGAAAGAAAGAAAGAAAGAAAGAAAGAAAGAAAGAAAAGATAGAAAGAAAGAGATAGAGAAAGAAAGAAAGAAGAAAGAAAAGGAAGGAAAAGAGAGATAATAAAGTATCAGTCTGATTATTTTTCTCTAAAATGCTGCATTTGATGCACTAAGATAATTGAAAGAAATCACAAAGATTATTTCCATTATTTTATCTTTGTTATGTTTAGTTAAGCTTTTAAATTTTAATTTTTTATCTAAGTGTTATTAGCTACTTGAAAAACCTGAATTATTTTAATTTTAATATGTATTAAATGCAGGAAAGATTGAGTATTTTTTAAAAGCCCATTCAATGAATTACAAGTAAAGCAAGCTGTCTTGAGTGACCTAGAGTGGGCAGTATTCAATTTAATTAGCAATTCACCTCTATAATAGCTCTAAATCCAATTTAAAAATAAATAAATAAAGTGACGAAGTGAAAAGGGAAAAGGGAGAGAGAAAGAGAGAAAGAGAGAGGGGGCAGGGAGAAAGCAAAAAAGCAAGGAGAAAGAAAGAAAGAAAGAAAGAAAGAAAGAAAGAAAGAAAGAAAGAAAGAAAGAAAGAGCTCTTTATATCTGCCACAAGAAAAACCCTCATGACCAGAAAAAGAAACACATTGAATACAATGAGTACCTTAGGATTCAAATCCACTCAGAAAGAAAATGAGAAATTTTTAGAAAAGGAACTTATACTTCTGTAAATATATTACTTAAATGACACAGAATACAAGACCGCAGTTCTTAAAACACTCAGAAAGCTGAAACAATCTTGATAGAGTACACAGACCCAGATAAATTATCTCAGAAAGGAAATCTGCGAAAAAAGGAACATTTTAACAAAGAATTTAAAAATATTAAAAAAAAGAATAAAAAAGAAATTTGAGAGATAAACAATGCCATAGAAGAACTGAGAAATGAACAATCATAGGAAACAGGGCCAACCAGGTGAAGGGAAGAATTAGTGGTATTGAAGATTGGAACATGAAAACAACACAGAAAGAAGAAGATAGGGACTTCAGAGTCTAAAGAACTGAAAAAATTGTACAAGAACTAACTGAGTCCATTAGAACAAAAAATATTAGACTAATAGGAATAGGAGAAGGTGCAGAACAGAACTCTACAGAGAGCTTACTCAAACAAATAGTAGAGAACTTTCTAAACCTATGAAAAGTTCTGGAACCTCAAATTCAAGAAGAGAATAGGTGCCCTAGCTACCTGGACCCCAGCAGATTTCTCCAAGGCACATTATACTGAAGATGTCAAAAATCAAAGACCAAGAGTCAATTCTTAAGGCAGCTGTGGAAAGGAAACAAAAATATAAAACTATAACCTTTACAGGATAGCCAATCCAGCTATCATCAAACTTCTCAGCAGACACTCTACAAGCCAGGAGGGAGTGGAATCAAATATTCAAAATATTAAAAGAAAACACTCATCCAACAATAATTTATCCAGAAAAATTATTTTTTAGAATAAAAAGGAATGAAGCCCTTTTCAGATGAATAGAAGCTGAGGGAATTCTCCAGCATGAGGCTGGCATTTAATAAAATACTGAAGGAGGCTATTCGACCTGGAAAAATAAAACCATCAAAATAAATGAGGAAGAGTTGGGACAACAAAAAAGAAATTAAAAGAGCAGAAGTAATGGTCATAGGAAATCTTCATATATCAATCATAACCCTCAATATAAATAAATTGAATGCACCAATAAAAAGGCACAGAGTAGAAGACTAAATTAAAAAACAAAACCCATCCATACACTGTCTCCAAAAGGCACACCTCACCACAAGGAGAAATGTGGACTCAGAGTGAAAGAGTGGAAAATAGTACTCCAAGCAAAGGACATCCAGAGAAAAGCAGGAGTTGTCATACAGATATCTGATGAAACAGACTTCAGGATAAAAAATTGTAACAAGAGACAAAGATAGACATTTCATAGTGATAAAAGGAACAATGCAACAACAAGAAGACATGACATTTATTAGTATATATGTCCTCAATCAGGAAGCACCGAAATTTACAAAGCAACTACTAACAGATTTTTAAAAAGAAACTGACAAAAACACAACTATAGTAGGGGACTTAACCATCCCCTTAACATCCATGGACAGATCACCCAAACATAAAATAAATAAATAAATATCAGCTTTAAATAATACATTACAGCAATTGGACATAATTGACATATGCAGAACACTGCATCCCACAACAAAAGACTATATTTTCTTTTCCAGTGCACATGGAACATTCCCAAGAATAGACCACATGATGGAAAACAAAAATAGCCTCAGCAAATTCAAAAAGATTGAAATCATACGAAGTGTATTCTCAGACCACAGAGCTTTGAAATTAGAGATCAACTGCAGAAAGAAAGCAGAAAACATTACATATAAATGAAGATGAAAAAGCATCTTACTAAAAAATGAGTGGATCAAAGCAGAAATAAAAGATTAAATATACATGAAACTAATGACAATGAAAACACAACATATCAAAATTATAGGGATGCAGCAAAAGTAGTTATAAGAGAGAAATTTATACCATTACAGGCCTATCTTAAGAAACAAAAAAAATCACAAGTAAACATCCTAACAACCCATCTTAAAGAAGTAGGAAAAGAAGAACAGAAAAAAGCTCAGCAGAAAGAAATAATAAAAATTAGAGCAGAGCTAAAAAAAATTTGAGAGCAGAAAAAACATAGGAAAAATTAATCCAACAAAGAGCTTGTTCTTTGAAAAAAATCAACAAAATTGGCAAATTCCTAGCTAAGAACAAAAGGAAAGGACACAAATAACCAAAATTAGAAATGAAAGGGGAGAAATTATGACTGATACCACAGAAATACAAAGGATAATAAGAAAATATTATGAAGGGCTTTATGCTACCAAATATAACCACCTTGAGGACATGAGTAAGTTTCTAGAAACATACAGGTTACCTAGACTGAACGAAGATGAACTGGATAACCTACATAGACCAATCAATAGCAAAAAAATTGAAACAATCCTTCAAAACCTCCCCAAAGGCAAAGACCCCAGACCAGATGGTCTCACCAATGAGTTTTAGCAAGCATTCAAAGAATTAACTCATATCCGCTGCAAACTCTTCCAAATTACAAAAGAGGCAATACTTCCAACTCATTCTACGAGGCCAACATTTCTTAATATCAAAGCCTAGTAATGACAACACACACAAAAAAAAAAAAAAAAAAAAAAAAAAAAAAAAAAAAACACAAAAAAAAAAAAAAAAAAAAAGAAAAAAAATTAGACAATATCTCTGATAAACACTGATGCAAAAATCCTAAACAAAATACTAGCAAATAGAATATAACAATGCATGAAAAAGATTACACACCATCATCAACTGGGATCCATCCCAAGAGCACAAGTATGGTTCAACATAAGCAAATCAATCAATGTGAAACGCCATATAAACAAAATAAAAGATAAAAACCATATGATCATATCAATTGATACAGAAAAAACATTTGACAAGATACAACATCCATTTATGATTAAAACACTAAGTAAAATGAGTATAGAAGGAAAGTACCTCAATATAATAAAGTCCATATACGACAAACTCTCAGCTAATATCATACTGATCAGGGAAAAGCTGAAGCCCTTTCTCCTAAAGGCAGGAACATGACAGGAATGCCTACTGTCACCACTGTTGTTCACTATAGTACTGTAAGTTCTAACCAGAGCAATCAGGCAAGAAAAAGAAATAAAAAGTATCTAAATTTGGAGAGAGAGAGTCAAACAGTCATAATTTGCAGATGACCCGATCGTTTATATAGAAAATTCTGAAAACTCCACCAGAAAACTATTAGAAACAATAAATGAATAAATGAATACAGAGAAGTTGCAAACTACTAAATCAATGTATAAAAACCAATTGCACTTCTATATAAAAACAACAAATATTCAGAAAAAGAAACGAGAGAATCAATACTTTTTGTAATCACAACAAAAAGCATAAAATACCTGGGAATTAACAAGGAAAGTTGCATATTTATACTCTGAAAACTATAAAACAGTATTAAAAGAAATTAAAGAGGACACAAAGAAATGGCAAAATATTCTGTGTGCAAGAAAGACTTCACAAGGTTAAAATGGCCGTAGTACCCAAAGCAATATACAGATTTAATGCAATTCCCATGAGAACCCAACAAATCTACATTCACAAAATAGATAAAAACAAATGATCAGATTTGAATAGAACCACAAAAGACCTTGAGTCACCAAAGCAATACTACATAAAAAGATTAAGGCTGGAGATATCACACTTTTTTATTTCAAAATATACATAAAGCATCAGTAATAAAAAACAAGTTGGTATTGACAAAAAAACAGAACCACAGAGTAATAGAACAGAACTGAAAAGCCAGAAATAAATCCACAAATATATGGACAAATAATATTTAATAAAGGAGAGAAAAATATATAATTGGGGGGTAAAAGCCTCTTCAGTAGATGATGTTGGAATTATTGAAGAAACATATGCAGAAGAATGAATCTAAATTATGAATTGTCACCATACACTAAAATTAATTCAAAAATGGATTAAAGGCCTCCACATAAGACCTGAAACAATAAGCTGTATAGAAAAAAACATGAATATTAAACTTATAGACCTCAGACTCAAGGAGCACTTCATGAACCTGACCTCAAAGGCAAGGGAAATAAAAGCAATAATAAATGAATGGGATTATAACAAACTAAAAAGGTTCTGCACAGCAGAAGAAACCATCAACAGAGAGACAGCCAACAGAATGGGAGAAAATATTTGCAAACAATGCATCTGATAAGGAATTAATATCTAAAATGCGTTAAAAATTCATATAGCTCAACAACAACAACAAAAAAACAAACAACACAATTAAAAAGTGGGCAGAGGGTCTGAACAGACACTTCACCCAGAAAGGCATATAAATGGCCAACAGACATAGGAATAAATGCTCATCCTCATTAACTATTAGGTAAATGCAAATCAAAACCACAATGAGATATCACCTCACACCTGTTAGAATGGCTATTTTCAACTAGACAAGTGTTGGAGAGGCTGTAGAGAAAAAGGAACTCAAACACTTCTGGTGGGAATGCAAACTGGTACAACAGCTATGGAGGACAGTATGGAGGTTCCTCAGAAAATTGGGAATAGAGGTACCATATGGCCCAGCAATCCTCCTTCTGGATATCTACCTAAAAAATTTGAAAACCTTAGTCCACAAGGACTTATGTACCCCAATGCTCACTGCAGTGCTCTTCACAGTGGCCAAGTCCTGAAAACAGCCAAAGTGTCCTTTGATATGACAGGATAAAGAAAGTATAGTACATATACAAATTGGAATATTACTCAAGTATAAAAAAAGATGAAATGCTGCCACTTGACACAAAATGGATGGACCTTGAAATCATCATCCTAAACAAAATAAACCAGACAGATAAAACCAAGAACCATATGACTTCACTCATATGTTCAATATACAACTGAAAGCAACAAAGAAACAAAAACTCATGGAAATAGTCAATAGTTTAGTGATTACCTGAGGATAGGGGAGAGTGGGTGGGAGAGGATGGTAGGGGAGTCAATATATGGTGGTGCAAAGAGAACTGACTCTGGGTGATGAATATATAATGGAACACATAGACAGTGCACTGTAGAATTGTACACCTAGAACCTATGTAATTTTTGCTAACCAATGTCACCCCAATAAATTTAACAAAAAATATATCACAGGGAGCTATTTACATTGTTTGCTCTGGAATCGAGAACTGAATCATGATCTTATAGGTTAATTAAGGTTTACAAGTACATTTGTCCAACTGTTATTTTTTTATTAACTTCCATTTGTGTGTATTGATTAATATGAGATAACACAGCTTTCATAAATAACATCAAATCCAACTTTCAATTAAATCTGTACTAGATTTAACTATTTATTATTTCATTGAAAATTAATAGGTAGATAGATAAATAAATAATGAGATTTAGCTCAGATCTCAGCTTAGGGCTTATCTAAAAGAAAATGGATGAGAACAATATTTGAAATAAAATTTTATAAGTTCTATGATCTAATTTGGGCAGAAAACCAAGTTAACAACATTAGAAACGACAATCCAGGTAGGGGTGAATACAACACCACTGAGATAATGGAGCATACATATTTATTGTCTCTCCCTCACCTGTGTCTATACCATATTCCACAGTTGGGGATATTTCTGCCACTCCTCCCAGAATTCAAAGTGAATAGAATTCTGTGAGGTTTCAGACAACCATTGTTACTCACCTGGTACAATGTCCTATTTGGCCTAAAACTTATCTTCAAGTTTATTATTACTTTCAGCTACTCCTTGGAACATGAGGAATAATTTTCCTTTAGTCCCAGATTCTTCAACTTTCTTTAGAGTTTTATTGTGTTTTCATGGGAGGGAAGAGGCTATAGGATCTCTTCTCAGAGTCACCACACTTCTCTTTCATTTCTCTGCTTCCCATTTCAGATAGCCTGGGCAGTGTCTTCATGTCCCCTTACTATGCACAGTTCATGACATATACTTATACTCTGTTTCTTAAAGTCCTAACATTTAATAAATGAACACGATATTTTAGAACTCAAACCACTTTCAATTCTTAAATCCTAATTCTCACAAATCAAAAACTTATGCTTTCTTTCAAATGTCATTTTTGAAAATTAAAAGTATTCTTCTTACAAAAATATGAATTATAGCTGGGAGGTTGGAACTGGGGGTGTGGATGGGGACGTATTATGTTTCAGGGAAATATAAAAGGTAAGTTTGAAAGAAAACCTGGATAAACCAAACAGGGGCAAGTTTCAAGAAGATAATTGCTCAGTAGGAAGAAAAAAAAAAGGACAAAGGGAATGAGCAGTCAATTCACAAAAGAAGAAATGCAAAAGGCCAATAAAAATATGAAAGAATATTGACTTTCGGTAATAATAAAATATAAATACAAATAATTACTGGGAATTACTCGCAATCATCACTTTAACATTTTTTTAAAGCATGACATTATTTAGAACTGTGAAATTACTATTCCTATACATTGCTGATAAAAGAATATAGAAGTATGGTTGTTTGAGAAAGTAACATGGATAAAATATCTATTTTAAATGTACATAATCTTTAATCTGATATTTCCACTTCTAAATATTTGTAAGAATAAAAAATGTTTTAAAATTTTTCTGTAGGACCTATTTATTTTTCTGATTTTTATTATAATAACACTTAAACTATAATGTTGGGTATAGAAGTCATTTATATGTACTTATAAGAACTTTATATATTGATATACACAACCACTTAATATGTATTATATAATGCCTAATGTACACCATGCAATAATAATATATATTACAGATTATTCATATGAAGTATTAAATAAATAGTATATTAATCACAATACAGTGTATACTTATATATATAATACTACATGTGTATAGAAATATTAATTATTCCTAAATGGTGTTTAGTTTTACCATCTCCCTTTTCTCTCTCTTTTTTTATATTTGTGTATTTTTCTAATTTTTAAAAATGACCATGCATTATTCCTATATTAAAAAAACTCACTACAAATAAAGAGAAAATGATGAGCAAAGTTTTTATATCTTGGAGCACAACTAAATATGGCAAGAGTTAAAAATGTTGATTAGATTTGGTATTTCAAACATAATTGATGACTCCTATCAAAGTGATTTCAAGATGATGTTTAATTTTCATTGCTTCTTTAGTAGAGATGAGTTCATATAAAAAAAAGGATTTGAATCTCATTTTCAATTTATTCATGTCTGAGGTTACAGTTTTAATAGGTGCTTGAGCCCAACATTATGTGTAGTGATTCTTACTTTTTCAATATCTAAGGCTGATATCACCAGATTTTACTTGCCAAATCATGGTGCATTTCACTTAAAGAATGTAAGGAATACAATTGAAATAGATGAGGTTGAGCAAAGCAATAGTTTATTTATAGTTGCCAAATAGGAATAGGTTAGTAAATTCATTCAAAAGAATAAAGCAATGCCACTTTTCTGAGCAAAATTTGCAATGGGAAAGAGAAAAAAAACATGGTATGAGGAAAAGGGAAACATGGTTAAATTTTTTTCAGGAGCACGTGGGCTAGGCAATTCAGGTATTATGTAATTTAAAGTAGAACTGAAGAACAAAGTACCTAATTTTTTTTCTCCTTTTCTCTTAGATTTTTCTTATGAAATTTATGTGTTTCAAACTAATCAAGAAAAACTAGCAGAAATATCAAGTATCAATATCTAGAAAGATGAGAATTCAAGTGATACAATTACATCCCTATTAAATTAAAAGAAAAGGAAAACTTTGCAAAGGCATAAAAAGAAAACTGGCATATCTCTACCTATAATGAGAAAAATTAAGGAAATTTACAATGTTGGAAATTATTAGTTTAGAATAGAAACTAATTATATTAATATACCAGCTGATGGTTTAATGCTGTTACACATTTTTTTTAAAAAGGTTCTTAATACTATGAATTTGGCAGAGAACTGTTAATTCATTCAACAAGTAATTTCTGAGTTTCTGCTCATAGAATCTGCCTACTTACTAGGTACTCTTCCAGTATTAGGATAAATCAAGGTACAGCACAAAATTCCAGCCATTTTGCAATTGAATTAAACAGAATTGTTCTCCAAAGGTATCTGCTCTTTCCATTATGTAGTTTTGTCTTTCGTACATGTCAGGTTTGTTTTCCAAATTAGGGTTACAAAACAGTTAGCAAATACTACGAATTGCTTCGGTAGCATGAGGTCACTGCTCTACCCAGTTCAGTTCTGACCTCGATGTTGCCACTTGTAACTCTTTTATTTTTATTTATTTATTTATTTATTTTTTTGGTGGGCCGGGGCGTGTAGTTCCCAGACTGGGAATCATACCCAGGCCGTGGCATTGAAAGCGCCGAAGTCTAGCCACTACACCACCAGGAAACACCCTTATAACTCTTAATGTGTCTAACTGAGTTCCTAAAGCAAGTAGAGTAGTCTCCCATGGCTACTGAAGAACAGTGGCTGTCATCTATGATGGTGTAAAGAGGTATCTTGATGAGCTAGAGTCAGGCATGATCACAGTGTTTCAGAATGCTTTCTTGGCTCAAGTGTGTGCTAACACTGCCTTGTTAGGCAATATCAGCACTGAAGGAAAGAACTCAGAAGAGTCAGAGGCAAAGCTGAAAGAGATTGTAACAAAATTTTTGGCTGGGTTTGAAACTTAAACTTCTATGGAGTCACATTTAATACTCGTTTGTTTTGTCATTGTTTCTTCTAGTAATCACTTCTACTTGTAAAAAGGATTGCTCTCATATTACTGATGTATAGAAATCATGTTAAAAATATAACTCATAAAGCAGAGTTTGGCTGCCTACCATGGAAAGGAGAAAGAGGAATACTGAGAGAGCCCTACTCCTGAGGCCACACAGAGCCTACATAAGACGCAAAGATGGACTAACCCAACAGTAGTCGAGCAAGCACCAAGTATAAGCTATAAGAGCTCAACCTCAGGGAAATAGACAAGAAAACTTGGGAGCCGAATTCCCAAATCAAACAAGAAGCCTGAAGTCCAAGGTGGGACTGGTTCCCCCAGACAAAAATAGGACTGACTTATGACTGACTGTCCAAGTATAAGAATAGATAGTGCTAATACACAAGCAAGTAAGAAGCAATCAGCCAAAATTTTAATAAATTTCTAAAGGTTGGGTATAGGGTAAGGAAACTACATAGAAACCACTAGAGCTGTCAAAACAAGAAGCTTACAGATAGGCTCTTATCCACACAGACTTTTGCTGGCTGCTTGTAAGAAAGACTAAAGATAGGTGGAGAAACAAGAAAAGGTCTCCTTTTCTATTGCATACATGTAGAAAGGTATTAATCACCCCCCAGGCAAGCCGCAAAGCCCCAACCCCTCTTCTCAAAAGCCTTAAATATCTGAAGAAAGGGCAACAATCTCTGCCACTCCCTGGTATAAGCAGAGCCCAGGGTTACCTGAGGGGAAAACAGCTATCTGACTTAGGGGAAAGGGTAGCTAATAGTCCTGAGCACAGCATCCTAGACTAATACTAGTAGACATCTCCTATATCTGGGAAGAGACAGAACTTTCTGATGGATAAGACACACCAGAGTCACAAGGCAGAGTTTTGCTGCCTACCATGGAAGGGAGAAAGAGAACACGGAGAGAGCCTTACTCCTGAGGCCACACAGAGCCCACATAAGACTCGAAGATGGACTAACCCAACAGTAGTCAAGTAAGCCCAAGTACAAGCCATAAAAGCTCAACCTTAGGGAAATGGGCAGGAAAACTCCTCTATAGCACGGACACACAGAAATGTGGTAAACAGAGTGGAACACACACTGGTAGAAAACCTCCACCGGTGACTACTAAAGAACATAAACTTTGTGCAGTGATAGATATAATCTATCTAAAGAGAGTATATTTTACTGCATGTAAATTATGCCTCCATACTCCTGATGTAAAACAAATGAACAAAACAAAGAAACTTACTGGAAAAGAGCAAGGAGAAACTCATGAAAATAAAGCAAAGATGCGATGTATTCCTTGACAACTTTAGACTATGGTTTTCATTGTTAAAAATGTTGAATAGTAAAGCTGGGGCTTCACTTAAGTAATTCTGAAATATTTATATACAGAGGATCTCTAGAGAGATCTGGTAATTATGAAACTCAGATTTCACTTCCTAAAATTCAAGTATAATAATTTATTCAGCCTACTTTATTCCAATTTCTAGTGTCATTTTACGTCTTGATTTTCTTGCGGTTTCCTTATTTATTCCTGATTTAATGACTCATAGCATCCTGTTTTCCTGTCTAAAATGTGCCTATTTGAGCAATAATCACATGATCACTCTACTTAAATATAAGAGGGCTCTCTGGAAACAATCCAGCCATAAATATCTCTATTTTTCATATTACATGGCTGGATACTTTCCAGACAGCTCCTGTATATCACGTTAGGCACCCAATTTGTATAGGTAGAATAGTTTTCTTCATATAGACCTACTAGATAAAGGTGAGGTTCAGGTTGAGTTCCTTTGAAAGAGAATGCTTTGTCAGTCTTATCATTACAAAAAAGGAAATGTTCAGTGTTATGTACTCAGTGTCTTTAATATTATACATCAATTAAAAGTTTGCTGAACAAACTAAAAATCCTAGTCAGAACTACTTTTTAACTAGTTATTTTTTTGAATAAGAAAATTCAGCCATTAATGGCTAGAAATGAAATTTAAACCATATTTAACACTAGCTCCTACAGAGCATCAGCAGAGAACCAAAAACAAGCACAAACAGCTCTTCTGCAGAGTTTAATGAGGTCAAGCTACAGATTTTTCTCTGTTCTTAGATCATTGCTCCAAGGATAGAAAGAAAACACAAATTAGTATGATAAGTATTTAAACTATTCATTAAAAATTCCATTGAGAGAGAGGCATGGCCACATTTTATATATTACTCTATACTTTAAACTGCATTTATTCCCAAGTGGTGGTATGTGTACCACCAGGAGTACATGCTAGGTGGTTCAGGGGTATGCAAAAAATAGTAATGGAAAAAAAGCAAGTAAAATAAACAAATGCAAAATGTTAATTATGGAACAATAAATGTTAAAAATTAGATCACATAAGCAAATGATGATTAGTGAGGACATGACTATGAACCTTTCCCCCAAACCGCTCTTCTACCAATCATTACACAGTTTCAGAACAAACCATTGGCAACGTTTTTAGAAATTTCCCAAACATATAAAAACATCTATAGCCAGACTGATCAGTTTAGTTAATGACTGAGTAAAAGTAAGTGTCTTGTCTTTAATTGTGATTCTTTTCAAGTAGTTTTTTTATTTAATATTTAAATACTTGATCATTATTATCAATATTGAACTGTTACAAACACAATACAATTAAATCTGTGGTTTGTACTTTTAGTATAGTAATTTTTCTTTCTTAGCTTATTACCTCTTTTCCACTATTTTATATTAATTGGCACTGAAAAAAACTGTGAATATTAAAAACAGCTGGTTTAAAAATGAGAGGTACAATTTATAGAAATGGACTTAAAAGGGGTGCACAAATGGAAAAAGATTGGGAACCACTGCTTTAAAGAAATAAAATAAACTTGGAACCATTACTGAATTCAAATAAAGCTGCTCTGATGTCCTTAGAGAAGATAGGACTGGTGTTTTCTCCCCATTAACTGCCTCAAAGACAAAAATTCAATGAATGGATTGGATATTGCTTTTTTCTACTGGAAGCAAGGTAAGGAAAATTAAAGTATTGAGATATTGAGGAAATTAAAACTCAAACTATATTTTTAAAGACTATTATAAAGAAGTTTCTGTGTAAATATAAAGATATTCACTCCATTTCCTTTATTGGGTTTTATTAAACCATATACAATATTTAAATTACTTCTTCTAAGAAAGTAAATCTTATTAGCCTGAGAAATTAGTTCTTAAATCCTTGTGAAACAGCAAATTTTTCTATTGCTACCAATCTAAAATAACCAGAATTCAACTACAATTTGAAGAATTAAACAATTAGCTGGCATAATTCCAAAGCAGTGTTTCAGATGAAAGCTCTATTTGGGATATTTTAGTCACTAATGAGTTATTCTCAGCTGTGAATTAGGAAAGTATTCCAGAAGATGTATTGAGAGTGTAGGATCTTCAAAGAAAAACATAACAGAGGAAAGATTGTTAAAATATATGTGACTTGTATGAGAAGCAAATCTTCATCACTTAGACTCATACCTCCTTGGGATCTGGCCTTGTGGGGGAAAAAATAAAAAACAAAACAAAATCAAAACCCAAAAACCCTATCTATTCAATAAGAGAATGAAGGAAATAAACCCAGTAATTTTATGCAATGTCAATAAGAGATACCACAATATTTGACAAGAGGATTGACTTTCTCTCAATATGTAAACCTTGGTCTTAAATAAGTTCTCTAAATACCAAATATTTCATTTTAACATGAAGCTATTTCTAAAATGTTATTGTAGGATTCAGTTAAAATATTCTTTCATTCTTTAAATAACAACACAATACCAATTTGTTGGCTAGATTCTTTCATATACACTTGTATTTAAAAAATTTTTATTTTATATATTAGATTGTGTTATTTCACTTTGGGTTTTATTATTCTATTTTATAAGTATCTTAAATTTTGTACTTTATTGATATATAGAGCTGATCTTTGTAAGGTATAGATTATTGGCATTTAGCCAAAAAGAAAAAAATACTACAATTTGAAAAATATTTAAATAAAATAAAACATGAACAATATTTATTTTAATTTTATAATTTATATATTAACTAAATCACCAGTAAATCTTTTTTCCTCATCTTATTAAGTTACTTCCACATTGTGACTTTGATCCATAAGCAGAAGTAATAATGGTGTGTCAGACTGTGTGTCAGTATATTCAAAGTGTTCCAAAAATCAGGTGATTTCAAAATCTTCCTAAAGTCCAAGATTTTGACATTTTGACCTCAATTTAATGCTAGACCTTTAATAAGTGACTATGTGTGTATATTTGTATTATATTACTGTGCCTGAAAACTTTTCTAGACCTTCTAATTTTTCTATATTGAATTAATATTGTCTTCTTTATCAGATTAAAATAAACAAACAAAATGCCACGCACCTTGTATTTTGTACCTAAGCTTAGAGATGAAATCAACAAAACAAACTTCCTCAGAACCAGGAAAAAAGTATTCAGCAAGTTTTCAGCGGCAAACAAAGACAAATAAATCAGGCAATACAGTGAAATATAAAAGCACCCTACCAAGGGCTTAGTGCCCAAAGTATTCAGCAGGATTCAAAGACACAAGCACCAAGAATGGGTTTCAGATGATTTCATTTCTCAGAGGAAGTGAGGACTAAGTAAGCAGGACCTTTTTCTTGGGAGTTATCTCAGGATTCTGTACCCCAATTAAGATGGAGAAAAGCAAAATCAGACAGTTATAGGAGTAGGGTATGATGAAGAACTATAAATTCAAAGTAGTTAGAGATAGCCAAATCCCAAGCAAAGAAATCACAGAATCATGTTCCAATTGAGGTTATGTGTGTTAAGCTCTCTCTAAAAAACAAACAAACAAAAAAACCAAGTACCTGTCAGTTCCACAATGAACCCCTGGCAATGATGAGCAGAGCTAAGAAAAGACATCACTTGCTCCTCTAGATCTATTAAAAAATCTTGGTGTTAGAACTCTAATTTCTCTGATAGCAAAAAGAGGTTATCCTAAAGCTTAGAGCAGATAGCCTCACCAAGCACTCAATGCCCTTATCCTGGTACTTCAAAGATTTAAAGGTTTGTCTCACACTACAGACTGTATGAAGTTATAGGAAAGAATTTCATGAATCAATCCAAAAGGAGCGCCTGGAGTTACATAATACCAAGAAGAGGAAGACCCAAAGGCTACACTATCTATTAAGCATTTAAAGAAATTAATTGGTTCCAGTTTTTAGAGTAGAATTTCTAAGTAGGGTATAAAATTTTTCCAACAGTGATAATTGGAATAATTCATTCATCCCTTCAATTATTAAATCATTAATTAAGCAAATCTATAGATACAGGGAGACTAGTTGGAAGACTATTGCAGTAGTTCAGAAGATAGATGAATAGGATAGAGATGAGAATAAATGACAAAATTTAGTAATAAAAAATAAAACATATAGGACATGATAATGTTTAGGGAATGAGTATCAAGAAAAGCTTCTATATTTCTGAGTTGGAAACATGTTTGGAGGTAAGGAGACTATGGAAAGCAAAAAGGGTTGAGAAATAGGGAGTGTGGAGTTCAGTTTTAGCCATGTAAAATGTGAAATGTTTCTGAAAAATTCAAGTGTAATTGTCAACTAATCAAATAATTTTTTTAATTCATTTTTATTGTTAGACTTATTGGGGTGACATCTGTTAGCAAGGATTACATAGGTTTCAGGCATACAACTCTACAGTGCTAATCAAATAATTGAATGGATCTATAACTCAGAAAAAAGTTTGGCTGGATATACAAATATGAAAATGTTCAGTTTGTGGATATTGATTGAAGTCCCAGAAATGAATGTGATTATGTGGGAAGGTTAGACTGAGAAGGGAAGAAAGCAGGAAAATACACAGGTGTTGAAGAAAAATAGAAGCCAAGAGACAAGCCTGAGTGGTGAAGAAATGTAATAGAAAACCAAGAGGAATGTATTAAAAACAGAGGAACAGACTACTGAAAAATTAAATCACTTAGTAAATTATGATTCTATAAGTTTCCTTAGCCAGTATAGTTTTATTGAAGTGGTTCTGCAATTTTCAATTCAATAAGCTGGACTGAGGTGGGTTAAGGAGTGTGGAAATGTAAAAGTAGCTTTCCAGAGAAAGAACATTTTCTCTATTTTAAACATGGGAAAAAGGAGTCTGGCTGAGGATTCAGGGATGTATTTACTTTATGTTTAGTGGTAGGAGGCTGAGAGAGTTTCAAAATGCTGGCTTTTATTTTCAACAGTAAATAGGAGGCTTCTGAGTTTCTACTGAGTGTAGTGTGAAGTAGAAGAACCTTGGAGTCTGATAGAATGGAAAGATCTGACATTATTATTATGGAAAGTAGAACAATTAGCTGAATAGGGAAATGTTATTTACAGTTCAAGCAGAAAAAAAATTCCAATCTAATTGTGTAGTTTCCTTCAGCAATGCTCCCTCACAAGGTGGAGATACAGAGATTGGTTACATTCATCTAAGAGACAGAGTTTTAGGTTTGGAAGACAGTGACTAAAATAAAGGACAGTGACTAAAATAAAATCAATCTAAGCTGAATATAGCACAAAGTGAACTAAGGAGATGATAATGGGTAAAGAGAAAGATGAGAAATCAGTAAGTTGAAAACCCCAATGAGGCCAAGAAAAAAAAAAGTGTAGAAATGTTTAAACAAGCAGTTTGGAAGGGCAGAAAGTTTGGGCTGAAGAATGGAATATTTCAGTAACTAATTTTGGAAATGAGGGAGTTGGGGTGATTGCAGGGCCCAGGGTGTATGAAGGTGTGATTAGGTGAATGAGTGATACTGGAGATGTTATTTGCATTGAAATGCAGTAGGAATGGAGGAGCTTGTGGACCAGGCACCAAAGTTCTCACTGAATGTAAATTCCGCAAGATGAGCTAATGCTATCCAGGGGGAACCATGCAGGGCAGTATAACTATGAAGATAAAAAGAAATTTCACATGCTCACAGTTGAGAATTAGTCTGAAGTGGAGTCTGTGTTTTGTAAATTACAAGCTTAAGAGTATGGTAAAGGAAGCAGTGTCCACAGGAGAGTAGGGTGGAGGATGTAAATAGATGTAATAACTATTAAAAAGAAGCTGACATCAAAGAGATCACCGTGCTGTAGTCATAGGAAGTGAAAGAATGTTCAACCTAAAGCATTTGTGTCTAGTTTGCTATATTTAGCCTTTATTTATTTATATTTTGGAATACAGAATAACAACGAGAACCAAAATTTATATAACTCAGAGGCTAAGGAATCATGAAAATTTATTGAATTTCTTAATATATAAATAAAAAGAATTTCAGTTTCAGGCAAAAAAAAAAAAAAAAAAAGAGAAGCCAAAGAGTTAAAGAAAACTTGGGATTTAGAAGAGGGTGAAGAAAGAACGAAGCCCAGTTACTATCATTTTCTGTGATATTTTCTTCAAAACTAAGAAGAATACATTTTAAAAATTATATTCATATATTGCATTGACTCCTTAACCAGAATCACCTTTCTGTGTCTCATAATAGCATGTTTTTATTTCCAAGGGTGTAAGTCCTTGCTTTATTTCTCTAACACATTAAATACGCTTATTGCAAAAGTAGGGTCAATTGGTTCTATTAACTCTGTTTCTTTGATGCAAATTCTATCTGTTGAGTTTGTTAGTCTTTCATAAACTTGAATTTTCTTAAATATGTGATGATTAATATTATTGTAACATATTCTTGTGGCATCTTCTGCATTTTTTGAACTACAGCTTTCTGAAGTGTCTTTGGGTTTACTGGGTGACATCTGCTATCTGTGATGTGTATCCTTTCCTAAGGTGGTCATTTTCTTTTTTCTTTCTTTCTTTTTATTTTCTTTGGTGGGGAATTTATTTTTTTTTTGTTTATGATATTTTCCTTTCTATCTCTTCCAGCATGATATATACTTATATTTATAAAGATTTCATTGTTTCTGAGTTTGATAGATAGGGGAGAGATGCAGAATGAATGCAGTCCTCTATTTTATAATCAGAAATATTAACAAAACACCTGAAAATGATTCATTAAATACAAGGAGAAATAGAGCTTTACCAATGTTTTTATTCACAATACAAGATTAATTTTTAAAATTATTAAAATCAATACTGCCTAAATTAAAATTATTATTTTCCACTTATATGCTTGGTCAGTATTTTGAGCATGTTATTTCCAATTTTCTATAATGGCAATCATGGTACATACTATTGGTTCCAAACTTCTGCTACTTACTTGCAAAATTCTAAGTTTACTAGATTATTTTTTAAAGATTTGTTTCCTCATTAAATTATACATTTGGTTTTTCTCCAAGTCCATTTAATTTAATAGAATGTCTGGAATCACACTTTATTATAAAATAAAATAAAAACAGTCTAAATGCCAGCTGGAACAACTTAATTAATTTACGAGTATTAAAAAAAGGAAATTGCATCTGAACTTATTAAATTGTATGCAAAGAACCAAGTAAGTGAGATCATGTATTTTAACACCAACAATATACATCTAACCTATAAGATGATAATCTATATTTGAAATTCAAGATCAAAGATAATATTTCAGTTACATTGATGAATAGCTTCAGTATTTGCTTTTTTTCTTATAATGATATTATATCTATTTTATGAAAATGTTATTATAATATTATAGGAAGAATCACACATCATTTCCTTTTTGAAAGATGCATCACACTTTGGAACTGAAGTCCCAAAGAGCTGTGTTGACATGTTGAAACATTTCAAATGAATCTAAAACTTAAGACCATATAACATTAAAATGTTGGGGTTATCTAGATTTTTTTTAATTTTTATTTAAAATCCTATTTTCATGACAAAAAGAAAGCATAAATGTTGAATGTAAGATATTTCCAAAGATTTATCCAAAATAAAAGTAATAGGTACTGAATTCTTCCTATATTCAGGCATTATTATACATTGTCTTAGAAACATGTGCTAATGGGTGAAGTTCAGGGATCAGACCCTGGTCTAACGGTTAGAATTAAATTTCAGTGGAAGACCCTCCCTGGCCCAGTCCCCAGTAGGTCAATGTGGAGATGATATAAGTAAAAGTTAAAGTCACAGTGTTTCAGGAAAGCAGCTGTGAGAGGACTAAACCCAGCAGAAGTAGCTGCTTGAGTAAACCTGTTCCATGCAATGTGGAAGTTCTTAGTCATTGTCAAAAGAGTGCTTTGTTTGTTGGCTTTTTAAAAAAAAAAAAACAGACACTCAGCAGTCCATTAGATTTTGAGAGATGCAAAGGAAGTTTAAGGTAACATTCATCTCTTTGAAGAGCTTAGATAAATGGTCCTGTTGGGAAACAGAAAAGCACACATTAAAAATAAATAAAAATTTAAAGGCCATCAAAACACACTAGAACATTATAGAATCAGTTAGAAACACGAATGTGGAGAAAATAAACTTAAAGAAAAATGTTTTTGATTATGTGGATTTGAAATAAGTTTTGAGATAGATCTTGAAAATGTGGAGAATTTAGCTTGTCAAGTATGAGAGTATCTGCTTTCTTGATGCTTGGAAAAGCATAAATGAGGTCTCCAGGATAAAACTAAACATGAAATGTTCATAAAATGTTAACAGTACTACAGTGCAGAGATAATATTGAGCAATATTAAAAGATTCAATGGAAGGATAAAATGAGTTAGCCATTTGAAGAACTTTATTGGATGTAATAGACTATACTGTTTTTTTATACGATGAAAGGGGAAAGAAAAAAAATACCTTTTTTGTGGGGGTTACTTTTCTCTATCAGACACTGTACTAGGCTTTATCTACTGCAATCATTTCAACAAATCCAAAAAGTAGGCATTAATGTAAACTGACAGATTATGACTCAGGCTTAGAAGCATTAGATGAATTGCCCAAGGTTAGAAAGTGGGTAATGGAAGAACCAGGATTTAAAGCTAAGTATATTTGCCTCTAAAAATCTGTTTGTCCCTTTTAGCACAGAACATACAATGGTCAGGGGGTATTTATAACATTTCTAACTTAGGTTCTATATTTTAATAACATACACACACACACACACACACACACACACACACACCACACATAGACATATGTATATTTATGTCTGTATACATGTATACTAGTATATGTGTATGTGGGAATCTATGTATAAAACTGCCTATGAATATATGTGTGTTTATAACTCTTCCTGTGAAAACATATACACATTTAGAAATATGTTTCTGTGTATATACATATGTATACATATGTACAAATTTGTACACACATGCATAAATTTACAGGCAGAGATTCATTTATTCATTTAATACTTATTGAATAACTAATATATATAGGGAAGTTGAGTGACTGACAAATGTGAATCTAGCCCTATCCTTTCTGTTAACTCAAAATTTATAAAAAAATTGGGGACCAACAAATTTCAATGTTAATCTTACATGTAATAGAAATTTTTGCTTTTGCGAAAGATATAATCATGAACATAATGCTGAAGGTCTTAAGTTTTTGTTTTATGTGTATATCTTATAATATTTATTTTCTCTTTCCTCCAGATATTTTTAGTTAGAATTTAAAGCAACACAACCTTTTTCTCATAAAATCATTTTATTTCCAATTAAAACTTATAAAAGAGAATACAAAGAAAATTAAGGTCAGGGATCCTTCAGAAGTCAAGTTCTGTACAATACCCAATTTTCCCCAATTATTACCATTTGCCTTCTTGTACAGAACATCCTGCAACATTTGCCAAGTACCTTTTAGAATCACAAAGAATAAAAGTGAACGCCAGTGATTTTTGGCTGGTGTAGATAGTGCTTTCAGTAGCAGCTTGCAGCATTGATTTGCCCCAGTGAAATGTTGTTTCCGGAAAGATGAATGAATCACTTTTATGGGCTAAGAATCTTTCTCTTCATGTCACCTTGCATTATTAATGGTTGATTCAGTTTTGCTGGCTAGAATTAGATTTCTTTCTAGGGTAAGGTTAAATTTAAGTCACTGTCTTAAGATTTTCTACATGACCAAAGATTAGTATTATTTAGACCCAGAGCATTTAATTTCTGTTTTTCATATATTTGAATATATTCTTAATTTCCACACAAACTTCTGGAAGATACATTAAGCACTTGTAATGCAATACTTTAAGATATGGGTTTTAGAGTCAAACACACCTGGATTTGATTCCTGGCTTATCATTTAAGCTTTATAATGTTGACAACCTTAATATCTCTAAAGCATAATTTCCTCGTTTCAAAAATAAGGAATAAAATTACCTGTTTTATTAAAGTTATAAAAATAAAGAAAGACTATAAAGATTCCTAGTAAAGTTTGTGGCACGTTGGATACCCTTAAAAAATGATAGGAATAATAATATGTTAGACACTCTTATGTTAAGCAATGAACAATAAACATATCAACAATTCAAGTTAAAAAATACCAACACAGGCCTGAATTATCATTGCACAAAAATTTATTTTTATTTTCTTGCTCTATCAAGTTCACAGTTACATTCTATTTTCACGAATGTGACATGTTATTAATTGAACAAATGCTATGTGGGTGGCAATATGTAAACTTTTTAGGCTCTTTATTATTCCAATCATTAAAGGATTAATATCTATCTGAAAAGGAAAGATCAGAATACATGAAGTTGTGAATAATGCAAATGACACATATATACATGTTGCACTATCTGATAGAGAAAGTAAGTGTATGGGAATTAAAGAAGGAAATGAATAAAGATTAAATATTAATATAGTCAAGAAAAACTTGATAAAGGATTTAGTAATTTGAGCATGTTTTTGAAAAGTAGTTATAATTTTTATGAACAGTTGGGAAATAGTTAATTTGTATAATTTACAAAGGAATAAATTTTTTGATGTTTCACTCAAAGAAACATGGAGTTAAGTATATGTGTGTGTGTGTGTGTGTGTGTGTGTGTGTACAGTACATACACACACACACACACACACACACACACAATGTTTCTTTCTCTCTCTTATGTAAATGCAGAAAATGTATTTTACTTGCTCAGGTACTTAACTACTAGTCAGTGGTAAAGCTCAAATAAACTGAAGTCTAGGTCTCCTCCTATTCCAGTACTTTTTTAACTGCAATACATTGAATGAGCGAGTCTTGAAAAGCTTCTTAAATTATGCACATGATATATGAAATATCCTATTTTATGGCATAAGGACATTTTCATTACAGATATTAGGACTATTATGACTTTTCTTATATTCAGGCATCTCAATGACTAATTCCTGCACCATTGGTTTCAGTAGTGTGCTGGAGCAGGATCCTAAAATTTCATGGAAGTATTGTAATTTTACACATTTCTCAAATCCATGTTCAAAATGTTATTTATTTGTAGCTTGAAAACAGCCATGGTGAGAGAATTTATACCACGGAAACAAGCAAATGTTACAAATTAAGGTTTTTTTATTTGTCTTCTGAAGAATTAGTTGATAAACATTTACCAGTCTACCACTGATTAAAAAAGTAAATTCTATGTAATCTCACTATTAAAATAGCTAAAAATAAGAAATTATGTTTTTAGTGTTATATAAATAGACTTTAGAATAGAGTGAGATATGGAAAGGTGAAAGAAATAAGTCTTTGAATAAAGTAGCAAAAGTAGATGAATTACCAGAAGATTCTCTCGTAAGTAAACAGGAATGGTGTTTTGACAAGTAATGCATATGGAATTTGCAATTGTAATAAATTTTAATTATACAAATTAAATAGACACAATCTACTATGAACAAATACATTCTATCTGAGGAACTAAAGGTTGCTGCTATTTCAGAAAATCTATAAATTTAATCTGGTATTTGTCAATTGATAAAATATGAAAATAATGATTACAGTAAGTCTTCACTTAACTTTTCTATAGTTTCTTGGAACTTCAGTGAAATGGTGTGTAAATGACACCAATTTTACCTTAGGCTAATTGATAGAAACAAGAATTAAGTTCTTAAAGCATCTTATTAATGTTATAGTGAAACAACATAGAATAAAGTGATGTTATTTGAGGACTTGCTGTATTTCAGTAGATAAAGTGTTTGATTAAAATTCTTAGTGATTAGATATGATGGAATATCATATGCAAGCTGCATATAGTAAAATTCAACAATTTCTTTCATATAAGTAAAAAATAATTAGAGAATATACTAATTACATATGGTCAATAAAGCTGCTATTTTATATGTGAAGACATAGACTTGGAAGATTATGCTAAAGACATTAACCAGCGATGTCATTGTTGATGACTTTTTTTCAGAATTTTCTCTATTCTAAAAAATTTTTCCACCCTGAAACATTTAGATAATATAGATTACAAAAATTACAAAAGGAACATATAGAGATCAGACCTCATTCATTCACAATAGCAACAAAATATACATACAAAAGTACCTTCCGTGAGAAAATTAAAATTAGATAAATCCTAAATGTATAAGAATATCGAGGAGAAAGAGAAAAAAGAAAAAACAGAAGAGTGATAAAAACATAATATGAATTTATTAAAGGATTGGCATGGAAAAAAACAAGAAAGAAATAAAAACTAACTATAACATTAGTATCTTAATGGCATAATCATATGTGTTTGGTTTTTCTTCTATATACTTTAAAAATATTTTCTAATTTTTTTACAGCATGCATGAAATATTTTAATTTTATTGTTAATATTTAAAATGAAAAATGTTACATATTTTACTTTCTTAAATGTCTCAGGGCTTCTGGCAGGATGCTTCCTAACCATCCTGCATCCCCCCAAAATTTTGTACATGGCTGATCTTCTCTGTTATTCACATCTTGGAGGTGATCTTTGACTTTCCTATCTAATATGAACCCTTAACAGTAGATACTCCTATATCTTGTTTCTTTCATTCCTTACCACAATGATAAGTACATATTCATTTACTTATATGCATGTAAGGTATCTCTTTCTCCTTCACTTATCATACACTTGAAGAGGTAGGTCAATGATCTTTCCTGTTTTATTAACCAATATGTGTAGTTACTGCCTAGCATAGTAATTGGCACATCAGGTGGCCATTCAATAAATATATTTGAATAAGTAAATCTATAAAGCAGGAAAGTATAATTGTAACATAGTTTAGGGGTACAATTGAAAATCTGTTTGTGTAAATAAAAATTGGTTTACAGAAACAAAACACAAATAGGGTTGCAAATTCTTGTATCATTAAATGGGCCATTAGTATCCAGATTTTTTTCTTTTTACTATGTTTTACTATTTGTTATTGAGATTTTCTATTTTCAAACCTGAAATACAGCCATTATCACATATGAAAAGATGTTTTTTGAAACAACATAAGCACCAGAACCAGCACTAGCATGAGGCAAATAATGCATTGAAGGTACACAATGTAAGGAGGCACTCTTAAGTTTGTGCAAGCCCCAGTCCTGAACCTGTGTGACCCTAAAAGTGACTGATTCCTTAAGTGTTGTACTTTAGGGGAGTCACTTGTCTCACCCTAGTGGCTCTGATAATTTATCTATTATTCATTCTTAATATAAACCTGTCCTGGAAGGAGAAAAATGTAGCTTTCTAGGCTCTTTCAGTTTGTTGACCACATTCTTCATGAGTGTCCCTTCCCCATGTAGATTCTTTCCCTCTCCTGAATTCCTTCCAGACCCACACAACAAAATGTCTTGTGTTATGTAGAATTATTTTCTTTTCTCCAATCCAATATTGCTAAATAGGACAAAGTTGATTGGCTGCACTATGAATTTCTGTTATCCAGCCTTAGCTGCTCTGTAATAAGATTGTTTATTCTTTTCATTTGCATCACTTTTTATTGTGCAGGCCAGAAATTACAAAGAAGAGGTCTTGGGTCTCAGATCAGTGCATAAACACCATACATACTTTTTTGCCTCATAGTATTTAATTTTAAGTACTTTTCAACACTTACAAAAAGGGCAACTTTATATAAAAATCCAGGTGCATGAAATCTCAAAATCACAACAATCTAGCAAGAGTACAGCCTCTTTTAATGCATGGCTACAATAAGATGGAAGTTCTTACCACTCTACTGAAATGCCTTTCTTAAAAACTGCTAATGAGCTTACCACTGATAAAAACAGTTTTCTTCCCAATTTTTAATTAATTTTAGACATCTGCAGTATAGAGAGGGTGTCAAAAAAAAGAATACACGTTTTTAAAAAGGAAAAAACTGTATTAAAATTGCAATACTAAATACATACCAATAACAAAAGATGAATACAAGTCACATCTGGTTTTTGTAATTACAAGAGGTGCTCAAAGTGGCTACCATCAGCATCCACACACATCTGATTATGGCAAACTACTGCTTGAGCAATGTTGACATAGTAAAATAAGCAGAACTTGTTGCTATGAGAGGCCTCTCAGACCTGCTGTTGTGCACATCACACACAGTACCATGCATCTCAAACTTAGCATGAATGTGTGCAATTGTTAGGCATGTTAGAGCTTCTGTTGCGTACTCATGCCTCCATTGTTGTTGTACTTGCACAGTTTCAAATACCGCTTCAAAATGGTCTTGTGCTCCTTAAACGACAGCCAAGTTTCCTCCATTTTCTTTGACTGTCCTGTCTGTGGCATGGTAATGCTGGCATTCATTTGGTTAACGTCATCTTTTGAGCGAATGTCATACTACACATTGCTACCATAATTCAATTCAACTTTGAAAAGTAATGCATAGATAACTTTTCTTAAATTGCGTATACATATTTTGGCACCCCCCCATATTAAAACTCTTGTGAAATATTCACAAGACATAAAGACCTCTCTCTTCTTTTCATCAAATGTAAGTTACTGCTTACCCCATTTCAGTAAATATAAGATCCAAAGTGCACCCATATAATACTATGGATACAAATTCTCACACTGACAAAGTATCCCTCTTGCATCCCAGTCACCCCTAGTACTCCTCTTAAAACATTTACATGTCTTGTCTTCTAAAATCTGTTCCACAGGAGACTGTGGAAATTCCTAAACATCTGCCCCATGAAAAAAAAAAAAAAAAATATATATATATATATATATATGAAGGTTATCTAGAAAGTATCCAACCACTTAATATGAAAAACAGAGGTATGTATATATTTATTTATATATATATATATATATATGTATATATATATATGTATGTGTGTGTGTATGCACACATGTATATGTGTATTGACATATATACATACATACCCATACATATATCTATTTTGTGAATAACAAAGTATAATATATAAATAAAATTAAGAATATTTTAAATAGAAGTAAATAGATTTCAAATGAACTTACTAGAATCTTTAAAATGCTAATAATTAAGGGATATCTGAAGTTATAGACTCAAACCCTGCAAATGGGATCACTATATTCAAACACCAGAGACACTTTTTTCTTTCTTTGTAACCATGAGGCACACCCACAATGTTTTTCATGCTTTTATTATTTTAATGGTCTTCATTTATTCCTATACATCCGAGTACCCCGCTGATTTTATTTCTCTTCAGACTGAAGAATTTTGTTTAGCATTTTCTCTAGAGCAGTTTCATTGGCAACAAATTTTTTTTAATTTTCCTTTGTGTATAAATGTTTTCATTTCACCTTCTTTCTTTTTTTAAGGTATTTATTAAAATATAGCTAACATACAATTCTATATTAGTTTTAATTGTACAAAATAGTTATTCAACACATATATAACTAAAGATGTGATCACAATAAGTCCAGCAAAATATTACATCCTCATGACAATTTGTTTTTTAACCTCTTTTTCTCTTTCATCATTTCCTACTTTTCTAAATTTTCAATTACAGTGGACACTAAATATTATTTCATATTAATTTTGGGTATGCAGCATAGTGATTAAACATTAACATAATTCAAGAAGTGATCACCTGACTAACCTAGTACCTTCCTGAAATTATACAGCTATTACCATTTATTGATTATATTCTCTATGCTTTAGTTTACATCCCAATAACTATTATGTAACTACCAATTTGTACTTTTTAATGCCTTCACCTTTTTCACCCTGTCCCCCAACACCCCTCTTATGTATCACCCCAATAAATCTAGTACCCATCTGACAATATGCATAGTTATTACAGTATTATTTACTATATTTCTCATGTTATACCCTACATCTCCTTGACTACTTTGTAATAACAATTCGTACTTCTTAATCTCTTCCTTCTTTTTACCCACTCCCCTCCCATTAGGCAGCCAACAGAATGTTATCCACATCTATAAGTTTGTTTGTGATTTGTTTATTTTCTCCTTTAGTTTCCACATGTTAGTGTAATCACATTGCATCTGTCTCTCTGTCTAACGTACTGCACCTAGCACAATACTCTACACAGGTTCACCCATCCTGCTACAGATGGCAAAACTCCATTCCCTTTCATGGCTGAGCAATATTTCATTATATAAATGTACCACCTCCTCTTTATCCATTCATCCATCAGCTGACACCCAGGCTGCCTCCACATCTTGGCCATGGTAAACAATGTTGCAATGAATATATGAATGCATATGCCCACTCAAAGAAGCATTTTGGGTTTCTTCAGGTAAATATCCACAAGTGAAATTCCTAGGTCTTTCTTTGTCTCTTTCTATAACCTTGTTCTAAAGTTTATTTTGTCTGGTGTATCTCTATCATAGGTTTTGTTTGGTTGTTTCCATTTTCATGAAATATCTTTTTCTATACCTTTACATTCAGTCTGTTTTTGTCTTGTGGTCTGAAGTGAGTCTCTTTCTGGCAGCATGTGTAAGAGCCTTGTTTTGTTATCCATTCAACTACCCTGTCTTTTGATTGGATCATTCAATCCATTTACAAGTAAAGTAATTGTTGAAAAATATGTAGTCATTGCAATTTTATTATACATTATATATATAATTGTTATATATAATTGTTATATATATTCATATATATATTCATATATATATATATATATATATATATATATATATATATATATATATAATATAATTGTTAAATTTGCTGGAGTGACATTGGTTTGTAAAAATAGGTTTCAGGTGTACAATTCTACAGTGCATTGTCTATGTGTTGCATTATGTGTTTCACCACTCAGAGTCAGTTCTCTTTCCATCACCATATATTTGACTCTTCCTCCTTCCTCTACCATACCCCTCTCCCCTTACTCTCAGGAAACAACTAAACTATTGACTGTGTCCATGAGTTTTTGTTTCTTTGTTGTTTACAATTTTATATTCCACATATGAGTGGAATCATATACTTCTTGATATTTTCTGTCTTATATCACTCAGCATGATGATCTCAAGATCCATCCATGTTGTCAATAAATGGCCCTAATTCATCTCTTTTTATAGCTGAGTAGTATTGCATTGTGTATATGTACCACAATTTTTTTATCCAGTAGTCTGTCAGAGGACATTGATTCCATGACTTGGCCACTGTGAGTAGTGTTGTGATGAACATTGGGGTACATATATCTTTGCAGATTGAGGTTTTCAAGTTTTTGTGGTAGATACCCAGAAGAGAAATTGCTGGGTCATATTGTAACTCTATGCTTACTTACTTGAGGAACCTCCATATTATCCTCTATAGTGGTTGTATTAGGTTGCATTTTGACCAGCAGTGTATATGGGTTCCTTATACTCGATAACCTTTCCAACACTTGTTCCTTGTCTTGTTAATAATGGCCATTCTAATGGATGTGAAATATTGTTTCATTGTGGTTTTGATTTGCATTTCCTAAAAGCTAGTAAAGCTTTTTTTCATTCATCTGTTGGCCATTATATATCTTCATGGTGAAGTGTCTGTTCAGGTCCTCTGCTTGTTTTTTAATTGGATTGTTTTTGTTATTGTTGTTATTGAATTGTGCAAGTTCTTTATATATTTTAGATATTAGCCCTTTATCAGAAGCATTGTTTGCAAATATTTTCTCTTATTTGGTTGGTGGTCCCTTTGCTTTGTTGATGGTTTCTTTCACTATGCAGAAGCTATTTAGTTTGATATTAGTCCCATTCATTTATTTTTGCTTTTACTTCCCTTGCCTTTGAAGTCAGGTTCATGAAGTCCTTCCTGAACCCAAGGCCTATAAGTTTAGTACTGATGTTTTCTTCTATACATCTTATTGTTTCAGGTCTTATGTGGTGGTGTTTAATTCATTTTGAGTTAATTTTGTTATACGGTGACAGTTCGCAGTTCAGATTCATTCTTTTGCATGTGACTTTTCAATTTTCTCAGCACCATCTACTGAAGAGGCTTTCTCTTCCCCATTGCATATTTTTTACTCCTTTGCCACAAATTATCTGTCCATATATTAATGAGTTTATTTCTGGGTTTTCGATTCTGTTTCAAGGGTCAGTCTGTCTGGTGTTTTTTGGCAATACCAAGCTGTTTTGATTATTGATATTTTGTAGTATAGATTAAACTCGGGGAGTGTGATATCCAGCCTTATTCTTTTTTTTTTCGTAGGATTGCTTTGGCAATTTGGGATCTTCTTTATTGCATACGAAGCTGATAATTATATTATCTATTTATGGAAAGACTGCAGAATTTTGAGGGGAATTGCATTAAATCTATGTATTGCTTTGGATAATATGGCCATTTTAACTATGTTGATTCTTCCAACCCATGAATATGGAATATCTTTTCACTTCTTTATGTTCTCTTCAAGTTCTTTTAGTAGTGTCTTATAATCTTCAGTGTATAAGTCCTTCATGCTCTTGGTTAAGTTTATTCCTAGGTATTTTTCTTTTTGTTGCAATCACAAAAGGTATTGTTTTTTTCATTTCTTTTTCTGAAGTTTTATTGTTGATACATAGAAATGCAATTTATTTCTTTACATTAATTTTGTATCCTACAACTTTACTGTATTTATTTATTGTTTCTAATACTTTTCTGGTGCAATCTTTAGAATTTCCTATATAAAGAATCATGTGATCTGCAAAAAGTGAGAGTTTAACTTCTTCTCTCCAATTTGAATGTCTTTTTTTTTCCTTTCTCCTGCCTGTTTGCTCTGGGTAGACTTCCAGTACTATATTGAATAGCAGTGGCAATAGGGCACATCCCTGTGTTGTTCCTGATTTTAGGAAAATAGGCTTCATTTTTTTTTTCCATTCAGTATGTTATTAGCTAAGAGCTTATTATGTTGAGGTATTTTCCTTCTTTACCCATTTTATTAAGTGTTTTGATTATAAATGGATGTGGTATCTTGTCAAATGCTCTTTCAGCATCAATCGATATAATCATATGGTTTTTATATTTTATTTTGTTTATATGGTGTATCACATTGGTTGATTTGTGAATTTTGAACTATCTTTGTGCCCCTGGGGTGAATCCCACTTGAACGTGACGTATAATCTTTTGAATGCATTGTTGTACTCTATTTGCTAGTATTTTGTTTAGGAATTTGGCATCTATGCTCATCAGAGATATTGATCCATTGTTTTCTTTCTTTTTTTGCGGGGTAGGGTAGCACCCTGGTTGGGAATTGAACTCAGGCCCTGGTGTTGAGAGTGCTGAAGCCTAGCCACTACACCACCAGGGAATCTCCCTGTAGTTTTCTTTTTTTGTGTTATCCCTACCAATTTTGGTATTAAGGTAATGTTGGCCTTGTAGAATGTTTTGGGAAGTATTGTCTCCTCTTTATTTTTTTGGAAGAGTTTGAAGAGGATAAATATTAATTCTTCTTTAAATGCTTGATAGAATTCATTGGTGAAGTTTTCTGGTTATGAGCTTTGTTTTTAGGGAGATTTTTGTTGATTGTTTTAATTTCCTTAGTATTGATTGGTTTATTTAGATTATCCAGTTCTTCTTGGTGCAGTCTAAATAGACTATGTGTTTCTAGAGACTTGTCCAATTCCTCTAGGTTATATTAAATTTGGTGGCATACAGTCCTTCATAATATTTTGATATAATCCTATATATTTCTATGGTATTAGTCATAATTTCTTCCCTTTCATTTTTAATTTTGGTTATTTGTGTCTTTCCTCTTTTTCCCTTGGTGAACCTAGCCAGATGTTTGTCAATTTTATTGATTTTTTTCAAAGAAACAGCTTTTTGTTGTATTAATTTCTTCTATAGTTCTTCTGTTCTCTACTTTATTTTGCTCTGATTTAATTTTTATTATTTCCTTTCTTCTACTAACTTTGGGCTTTTTGTTCTTCTTTTTCTGGTTCTCTAAAATGGGATGTTAAGTTGTTTATTTGTGATTTTACTTGTTTCTTGAGATAGGTTCATGATATAAATTTCCCTCTTATTACTGCTTTTGCTGCACCCCAATAATTCAAGTATGTTGTATTTTTATTGTCATTTTTCTATGTATTTTTCAATCTCTTTCATTTCTTCTTCAAACCAGTCATTTTTAAAATAACATGTTTTTTAATCTTTATGTATATGTGGTCTTTTTCTGGTTTCTTTCTATATTTATAGTTTATTAATCATTAGTAAAAATAACTATACCTTCTACAAAATATACTTATATGCCTGTTTCATATAGACTACAGATGAAATTCAAAAGTAAACAGACATCTGAGAAATAAAAACATGTCCAAATTCATTAACTAAAGTTTAACAATTTATACAGGAGCCCTTCAGGCCAGCACCCTGCCTTTTTAACTTAATTAGCTTGATTATCTGGTTTATTAGTTCATGAAGTTGGTATTAGTTTTATGGTCAACATCAGGTGACAGTTTATGATTAATTACAAGGCTAGAGAAAAAACACACAATATTTAGATAGATACAAGAGCAAATGTCTGTCCCTTTTGCTGATTTCCTGCCTCCCATTACCCTGTCATCATGGGATATTCTATTACACTGACTTTATCTAATACCTTTGTGTTAAGAGATTTTGAGATTGGCTTAACTTCTCTACTGAGCTTTTTAAAACTCAGAATACTTAACCTCCTTTAATCTTATTCTTACTTCATGACTCAGTTAACATAACTAGAAGAAATGGGGTTATCTTTTCACTATCCCTTCTTTTCACACTTCACTTTATACTTACTTTATTCTTAAAAATCTAGTCTGTTCTACCTAGAAATAGTTTATTATTCTTTTCATTTAGTTGTCCATTTCTCTAAATCCAAGCCCTATCATTTTTCTGATCACTGTCCCCTAACTAGTTTTCTGTTCCTGTTCAAAAGCTTTTCTACATCCTCTCACTACAGTTTTCTTTTTTAAATTACATTTTACATACAATATTATAATGACTTTAGGTGTATAGCACAGTGATAAGCCATTTATATAACTTACTAAATCTTCATTCTGATACATCTGGTTGCCCTCTAATACTGCATAGTTATTATAATGTTGTTAACTATATGCCCTATGCTTCATTTTATATCCCTGTGACTATTTTATGACTATGAATTTGTACTTCTTGATTTCTTTTCCTTTTTTACCCACCCCTCCAACTCTGCTTCCATGACCCCAACAAGTCTAGTATCCATCTAACACTACACATAATTATTGCAACCTTATTGCCTATATTCCCATGTTATACTCTGTATTTCCATGATTATTGCCTTGTATTATAACAACCAAGCTAAATTCTCCATCCCTTTCTCTTATTTTACCCACTCTCCCATCTCTCCTTCCATCTTAAAGAAGATTCTTGGTAGTACTAGTTTGGTGGTGATAAACTCCTTTAGCATTTTCTTATCAAAGAAGCTCTTTTATTTCTCCTATTTTGAATGCTAGCTTTGCTGGATACATTAATCTTGGTTGTAGATCCTTGGATTTCATTATGTTGAATATTTTCTTTCATTCTTTTCTGGCCTGTAAAGTTTCTGGTGAAAAATCAGCAGTAAGTCAAATTGGGTGTTCCCTTATAAATTACTATTTGCATTTTCTTTGCTGCTTTTAGAATTTTTTCTTTTATTTTAAACTTTGCCACTTTAGTTATGCTGTGTCTTGGTGTGTTCCTGTTTGGAATCATCTTGTTTGGGACTCTCTGTGTTTCCTGGGTTTGAATGTCTACTCGTGTTGCAAGGTTAAGAAGTTTTTCAGTCATTATTTCTTCACATAAGTTATTGATCCCTTGCTTTTCCTCTGCACCTTCTGGTAGGCCTATGATGCGAATGTTTTTATACTTAATATTGTCCCAGAGGAATCTTAAACCATTCTCACTTTTTGGATTCTTTTTTCTATATTTCTGTTCTGATTGGGTGTTTTCTACTGGCTTTTCTTGCAAATCACTGCTTTGTGCTTCTACTTCATCTAGTTGTGTGACTTTTATTCCATTCTTTATATCAGTTAATGTAATCATTGTCTCTGGTTTGTATGTCTTCCTATATGCTTGTCATTTCTCTGTTGATGTTATCATTAAGTTCCCTAAGCATTTTTATAATTATTGCTTTGAGCTCTATTTCTTAGTGTTCATCTGTCCCCATCTCTTTTACTTTCTTGGTCAGATTTTCAGATGTATTTTGAGCTCCTTCTCTCTGGTTTCTCATCCTGCTGCAGTTCTTTTGATGTTTGCTGCTGACAGTGAGTGGGCAGAGGTCTGTGGAGGAAAGCTGTTTGCTCCTTTTTGTTGTTGTTGTTGTTGTTGTTGTTCTCGGGCTGCAGAGGTCTTCTTCTTGGCCAGAGTGAGGTTGCACTGGAGCTCCTCACTGCCCTGTGGTTCCTCCTCCTCTTGAAGCTGGAGTGAAGTTGAGCTGCTGCATCTTGAGGACAAGTTTGAACCTCCTGGGGGGCCAATATGAGAGATCTGGTTGCAGTACCTTACACCTCCACTTCTGGGCCTCTTTTCTTTGTCTCACACACCTAGTGAGACCCTGAATGTTCATCCATCCACCCCCAGTGGTAGGGTTCCAAACAAAGACCCACATGCAGCCCACATATTTGCACTTTTCCTTTTATTTCTCCTTCATTTAACCCTCTGCCCACCTGAAGGTACTTTAATGCAAGGATCAAGTTTCTTAGCTATGATTGTGCTTTGTGTAGAGAGTCCTTAGTTGAGTTGGAGATGTTTTATTGTAATCTCCAGGAGAGTTTTCAAAGGTCCCTCTCACATCAACATTTTGTTGTTCCTCTCTTTTTATGTTTTCTTTTTGCTGTTGATCTCCAATTTCAAAGCTGTGTGGATGAGAATACACTTGGTATGATTTCAATCTTCTTGAATTTGCTGAGGCTAGTTTTGTGACCCAGCATATGGTCTATCCTTGGGAATGTTCCATGTGCACTAGAAAAGAATGCATAGTCTTGTGTTGTAGGATGGAGTGTCCTGTAAATGTCAATTATGTCCAATTTCTGTATTGTATCATTTAAAGCTGATATTTCTCTATTTATTTTATGTTTGGATTATCTGTCCGTGGTGGTCAAGGGCATGTTTAAGTCTCCTAGTATAATACAATTGTGTTTTTGTCAGTTTCACCTTTTAGATCTATTAGTAGTTAGCTTGTAAATTTTGCTGCTTCCTGATTGGGGCCATATATATTAATGAGTGCCATGTCTTCTTGTTGTATTGTCTTCTTTATTGTTAGGAAATGCCCATCTTTGTCTCTTGTTACCTTTTTTTATCCTGAAGTTTGTTTCATCAGATATAAGCATGGCTATTTCTGCTGTTCTCTGGATGCCATTTGTTGAAATATTGTTTTCTACCCTCTCATTTTGAGTATGTTTGTCCTTGTGGCTGAGGTGTTTCTATCAGAGACAGCAAATAGAGGGGTTTTGTTTATGATCCACTTTGCTACTCTGTATCTTTTTAATGGTGAATTCAGTCCATTTATATATAGGGTGATGATTGATATATGAGAATTTCCTATAGCCATTTTATCTTCTGCTTGGGGTCTTGAGGTCTTCTTTGCTGTTTTCTCACTTTCAGTTTTTCTAGTTTGATGGTATTTTATGATTTTTTTCTTTTGTTTCCTCATATTTTTAAAATATATGTCTTAGTTCGGAATTTATTTTGTTTTGTTTTGGGGGTTTCTTTTTATTGTTAAATTTATTGGTGTGACATTAATTAGTAAAAATTATATAGATTTCAGGTGTACAATTCTATATTACATCTTCTATGTGTTTTATTATGTGTTCAAAGAGTCAGTCTCTTTCCATCACCATATATTTGTGTCTATGTCTCTTCTTCCACACTCTCTCCCCCTTACCCTCAGTTAACTACTAAATTATTAACTGTGTCCATGAGTTTTATTTCTTTGTTGCTTTCAATTTTATATTCCACAAATGAATATATGCAGTTCTTGGTTTTTTCTGTCTGGCTCATTTCACTTAGCATGATAATCTTCCCATTTTTTTCATTGAATTTTTTTTTTCTATTTTTATTGTTCATTTATTCTGTTGTTTAGATTCCACATATAAGCGAAATCATATGGTATATCTCTTTCTCAGTATGACTAATTTCACTTAGCATAATATCTTCTAGTTCTATCCATGTGATTACAACAGGTAAGATTTTATTTTTCTTTATGGCTGAGTTCTGAGTTTTTGTTGTTGTTACTGATTTATTTTGGTTTTTTTTTTTTTTTTTGAGTAGTTGCTATGAAGTTAATGAAAAAGAAAGTTTCATATATGTAGTGGCTCTTTTTCTTAAGCATGCTTCTTACCTTTATTCTGTTTTGGAAATCTAAACTTTTGCTATCTCTCCTTTTATGTTTTTGTTGTGCCAACTTTTCCCCATTTATTTTGACTTTTTCTTTCAGATTCCTTCAGAATTTCCTGAAATGCCAGCTTTGTGCTGGACATTTCTCTCAGCTTTTGTATGTCTGAAAATTTCTTTATTTCTTTTTCATATCTAAAGAATAGCTTTGCTGGACAAGTTATTCTTGGCTATTAATTTCTCTCTTTCAATATTTTGAACATTTGATTCCACTTTCTCCTGACTTGTAAATTTTCTGCTGAGATGTCTGGTGATAGCCTGATGGGCTTTCCTTCCTGGGTTATAATCCTCTTTTCCCTAGCTGCCTTCAAAATTCTTTCTTTGTTTTTTAATTTTAACATTTTCAGTATAACATGCCTTGGAGAAGGTCTGCTAGAATTCAGGTAGTTAGGGGTCCTGTTTTCTTCTTAAACTTGGGGTTCCAGTTTTTTCCAATGGTTCAGAAAATTCTCATCTATTATTTGTTTGAGTAAGGTCTCTGTGGATTTCTGCTCGGCCCCTTCTGCTACTCCTATTATTCTTACAATGTTTTTTCAAATGGCATCAGATAGTTCTTATATAGTTCTTTCCTTTCTTTTGACTCTCAAATCTCTCTCCTTTTTCTTCAGTGACAATTTTATTCCTAGCTTCTAAATCTCTCATTCTTTCCTCCATCTGTTTGGAAATTAGTCAGCTTCCTATGCTAGCTAATTTCATTTTCATTTCTTTTATTGTATTGTTTATCTCTAGAATTTCTTTGTTTTTTGTTTTGTTTTGTTTTTATATAGTTTCAATTTTTTTGTTAAAGTATTCCTTTTGTCCACAGATTTTCTTTCTGTGATCATTTAGTTCCCTCTGTGTGCTCTGATAATTTTCTTTTATCTTTCTGAGTGTTTTTAGAATTGTAGTCTTGAATTCTCTGTCATTTAGATCATATAATTCCAAATCTTCCAGTTCTTTTTCTGGAGAGTTTCCACATTTTTCTGTGCAACTTTCTTCCCTATGTTACTAATTCTTTTCCTGGGCATAAGGACTTTTCCTCTGACATATATGAAGAGGTATTTCTTTTGCTTCCCAGTTGGTGTCAATACTATGCCTTAAAATATTTTTTCTTGTCTATTCAATCTTCTCACACTGGGAGATTTCCTGGGAAGTGGGCTTCTCTACTTCAATCCAGTCACCTTGGTCTCAGTGCACCACTTCTTTGGGAGAACACAGTAAGCAATGGTATCCTATGCCTCTGGAATCCCTGTGCAGGCTGGAGCTATGGGGTCTGTATGTAGCAGTTTCCCTGAATCCCCCTGCCAGTTTCAGCTGAAAAGGTAAGTGTGGGATTTGTTAGGAAAAGACCAGATGTATCCTTGTTTATAGCAAGGCATAATGGCAGGATTTTTTTGTGGCTGACTGAAGGCTCTAGGTGGAGTTCAAGAAGGCCAGCAAGTCTTGGAAGAGAGTCAAGAGAAGCCACCAAGCCTGTGTTCCTGAGTTTGGCCTGGCTGTGAAGACAGTGCTGATTGGAACTTCTGAGTGACCCAAGGTCACATGCTGTCCTGGGTATTGGGTTTAGCTGCAACCAAATCTTATCTCTCCATCAAGCACAGAAGGTGTCACTGCAAGTGCATTTCTTTGGCTCTGTCTTTCTTCATTTTCCTCAATCCATGCCTCACCCAGGATTGTGATCTTTCCTGGTAAATGTTTACAGTCCCTGGTTCTCAGTCTCCAGCTCACCCAGAGCAACCCTGTGGCTGGATCAGTGCTGTTGCATTCCTCAGCTTCTGGCTCTGAGCTCTTCCAAGACTGCATATGCACTCCGACTGTGGCCATAGCCTGCCCAGGCCTGTGAAAGGCACTGCGTGAGGCACCTCCATTCAGGCTCTAAATAGTCTGAGGCCATTGTTCAGGCCCTAGGTTCCCCAGGGTTGCTTCTGCTTTAGCTACTGGAACCTCTGCCCTTGTCAATTATCTGCTTCCAAGTTTCCCAGGGCCATACTGCATTTCAGCCTGTGTTCCCAGGTTCCCAGCTCACTTCTTCTGCCATGCTCCAGGTTACAAACCTTGACCCCATCCCATCTGCCCTCTTCCCCTCTCACCATTAGGCATTTTCTCAGCCAAGGCTATGTGCCGCTTAGGGATTCCCTCATTGGATTTTTGTTTTATATCTGTTGTATTTTTCAGGAGAGGTTTCAAGAATTTCCACTCATGCTGCCATCTTGATGACCACTCTTATATCGTGTGTGTGTGTGTGTGTGTGTGTGTGTGTGTGTGTATCTTAAAGAAGTCTCTCTAAGTTTCCTTATAATTCTGGTTTGGTGTTGATGAACTCCTTTAACTTTTTCTTGTCTGAGATCTTTATCTGTCCTTTGATTCTAAATGATAGCTTTTCTAGATAGAGTAGTCTTGGTTGTATGTCCTTGCTTTTCATTACTTTGACTACTTTCTGCTACTTCCTTCTGACCTGCAAATTTTCTGTTGAGAAATCAGGTGTCAATCTTATAAGAGCTTTCTTATAGGTAACTTGCTGCCTTTAAAATTCTGTCTTTGTCTTTAACCTTTGGCATTTTAATTGTGATGTGTCTTGGTGTGGGCCTCCTTTGGTTCATCTTGTTTGGAACTTCCTGTGTTTCCTGAACTTGTATATATATTTCCTTCATCAGGTTAGAAAAGTTCTAAATCATTATTTCTTCAAATATGTTTACAATTCCTTGTTCTGTCTCTTCTCCTTCTAGTAATCCTACAATGCAAATGTTGGTATGCTTGATGTTGTCCCAAAGGCCACTTAAGCTATCATTTTTTTGAATTTTTGTTTTTTTTTTGTTTTCAGTTTTTGTTTCTTTTCTTTTTGCTGTTATGTTTGGCCATTTTCTGCTATCTTGTCTTCTAAATCATTAATTTGATCCTCCGCTTCATCTAATCTACTGCTGATTCCCTCAAATCATTTCAGTTACAGTATTCTTTATTTCTAACTGATTCTTTTTTATGTTTTCTATCTCCACTTTTATGTTTCCTATCTCTTTGTTGAAGTTTTCCCTGAAACCATTGAACATCCTTATAACCAGTGTTTGGAATTCTGCATCTGATAGACAGCTTGTCTCCATTTTGTTCAGAGTTGTGTGTGTCCTTCTGTTGTAGTTGAGCCTTAGTTGATGTTTGCATGTCAATAAGAGGAATTGATCCTCAGGTTGCTTTGTTGTGAGGACTAGTCATGACTACAGTAGAGGAGCTATTGTGCATGGGCTAACCCTATGGAGCAAGGTTTGCTTTAGCAGGGCTCTGGTGCCTGCCCAGTGTTCCTCTTATGTGTTTCATTTCTGGAGGAGGCCAGGTGAGTCTTCAGCTGGGTCCAGGCAGGCTTCATGGTGTGACAACTCTGCAATCTCCTGTGAGGGGTTCTACCACAGGCTAAGTTCAACCCCAGGATTTGCCCTGCTTGGGGCCACCTGGAATGATATACAAAGCAATCTCTATATGGCTGCTACCCATTTTGGGCTTGGAGGTGTTGGGAGGGCAAGGCTGGCTGTTGATAGTGTTGGGCTTAGGGCTGCTCAGCCAGAGTCACAAAACATGCTAAAGCCAGCTGCTGTTTTTATGGATTTTGCAAACCTTTGAGGAATTTTAATAAATTCCACAGCATGAGCCAAGACAGGCCATTTATACCAAAAAAAAAAAAAAAAAAAAAAGTGGGGCGGGCTTACAGGGAATCAAAATGTGCAAACAGTGTAAACCAGGTGATGGAAACTCAGATATGGCACCCACCTGTGTCTTCATGCTGGGAGTCAGGAGGGCATAACAAAGAAACAATAGCTTCTGCCAGCTCTTCTCTCTGGAAAAAGCTGTGCCTTCAGCTCTTGCCCTGAAGCCAAACAATTCAGTTCCTTCTTGTATGTCCTTTTGAGCTGCTGTACCAATACTGGAGTTTAGAGCAAGTGAGTCTGTCAAAGATTAAGTCTATGTGTGGGCCATATAGGAGGAGTGCCTGAATGTAGCTGCCCTCTGTCTAACTCAGCCAAAATCTCCTTTGGTTTTCACAGCTAGAAATTATGGGGACTTCTCTGCCTAACACTGGAACCCTACACATGGGAGTCTGGTGTGGGTGGGTCCCCTCACTCTTCCAGGTAAGACTTCTACGGCCAAGATATCCTTCCTAATTTTTATTGGTTACACACAAGTGTGGGACCATCTTATTCCATGTCTCTGCACCTTCTACCAGTCTAGAGGTGGTTTCTTCTGTTTATCTTTAGTTATAGGACTTCTATTCAGCTAGATTTCAATAATTTTCAATGACAGTTGTTCTGTAGTTTAGATGCAGTTTTCATGTGGTTGTGAAAGAAAGCAAGGACAGCATTTACCTACGTTGCCACCTTGACCAAATCTCTCACCTGCAATCTTTTTACCAAAGAATTGTTCTAGCTATAGCCTTGATGTTCTCTCTGGAACATCTTTTTCTGATTTTTTAAAAACATGAATGAGGTAAAGATTTTCTGAATATTCATCTTGTTTCCTCTTTACTTAAAAATTCCTTCTTTAATTCAACTCTCTCCTCTGGTATTTAACTATACACAATAAGGAGAACTGATACCTGCATCTTCAATATTTGTTTAGAAATCTCTTCAGTGAAATATTCAAGTTCATCATAGATAAATTCTACTTTCCACGAAACACTAGAATACAATTCAGCCAAGTGCTTTGATAACAAGAATCACCTTTGCTCCAGTTTCCAAAAGCGTGTTTCTTATTTCCATCTGAGATCTCACAAAAACCACCTTTAAATTTCTGTTTTACTACCAACATTCTCTTCAAAGAAATCTAGATTTTTTTCTAACAACTAACTCAAAACTCTTCCAGCTTCTACACATTACCCACTTTCACAAGATAACTTCCACATTTTCAAGTATTTATTAAAGCAGGTCCCACTTCTTAGTACCAAACTCTGTATCAGTTTGCTAGGGATGGCATAATAAAATATTACAAACTGAGTGGCTTAAACAACAGAAATTTATTTGCTCACAATTCTTGAGGTTAGAAATTTATCAATGTGTTAGAAGAGCTGGTTTCTCCTGAGGCCTCTCTCTTTGGCTTGCAGATAACAATGTCTTATTGTGTCCTCATATGCGTGCATAGAGAAAGGTCCCTGATGTCTTTTCTTCTTCTTATAAAAACACCAGTCTTGTTGAATTAGGGCTCCATCCTATGAGCATACTTAGACATTATTGCCCTTATAGAAGTTCTACTTCCAAACACAGCCACATTCTGAGGCATACTGGAGGTTAGGACTTCAACATATGAATTTTGGGGTGACACAATTCAATCCTTAACACCTAGTATTTTCCTCATTTAATTTTGAAAGCCCTCAAGAAAATAAGGCATCTACACACAGAATATTCTGCTCAAGTCCTTGTTTTCTACAGTATGGGCTGCCACCTAAAGAGGCATTTGGGAGCCACAAACCACCAACACCATCAATGCTGCTGTTACCTTACACAGCACTGCTTCTTAGCCCACAGTGGTGACATTCAAACACCTTCACACTAGGTAAAAAAAAACATAATAATCTGCCATGTGAAAACAGCACTAATTTCTCCAATACCTACTGGAAACTGAATTCTAATGAACTGTGAGATTCATCAAAATAGAAGATTTTTTCTTTCATAAATGTCAGGCCTAGTTCATGAGGCTAGCTAGCTTCAGGAATACATATGTCCCCTTCATCCTGCCCCTATAATAGATTGACCTATTTTTGTCACTGCTTCACTACCCTATGTCCGGGCTATCTTCCATGGTGAGCAGAACATATGTTCCTGCTCTTTGACATTAAGCTTAGTCTTTGGCCAGTGTGATATTGGAGTATGTAACAGAGGTAGAAGCCTTAAATTACCTTGCATGGTTTGGCTTGTCTGTTGTACTACAGAAATTTACCATGAGAATAGGTTTTCCTTAGTAACTGATATCTCATCAACTTGGTTCTTAGAACAAGCTACATGTCATAGATCTGAGCCCTGGTCCCAACTGATAACCTGGAGCCAGGTTTAGCTCATCCACAGCCAGAAGTAGACTGACCAATGGAGCTAGCTTAGATCAGACAAATTATATTCAACCTTCTTATTTATGAACACATGAATGAATAAATGTTTATTGTCATAAGCCACTATGTTTTGGGATTTTTTTAAATAAGGTATTTGTTGATAATAGCCAACTCATACAGTATTAAAGAGAGATGCACAACAATTTTCCTTCTTGAAGTCCCTTCCATCATTTATGTAACATAAATGAAGTCAATAGACAATTAAGGGCAACTGCTCACCAGTTCTTCTGACACAATGAAATTGAGGATTTTCATTTAGCAGACTTTAAATCAGTCTCAGTGAGAAATGCTGCTTGGTGTAACTTCACTATTAAAGATGAATTTCTTGCTTTTCATTTACTCACAGGTCTTACTAGGGCTGGAAGGCATAGTAGATACCAATGGATGAAATATCTGAGGCCCAGAGAGGAAAATTATTTACATCAGGTATACCATAAGACAATGGCAGCACTATGGCAAGACCTTGGCTCCTCTGCCTGCCTCCTAATCCAGAACTCTTCTGTTATGATGCTCATAATTTGTAGTTGGGGATTAGGGAAACTCTCATGTAAAATATTTTAATTGAAAGCTTTTATGATGGCAACCAATTATGGAATTATCACTAATTCCCCATTAGATAATATCAATCGCAATCTTATTTTTGTGATTTATTTCAAGGTGAGTTTTACATAATTTTGAATAACATTTTGATTTGAAATTTGAAACTTAACTGAAAGATGAATGTTTTAAAGAAAATGAGATTTATTAAGAATGAACTAAACCAAATATTGAGATCTATAAAGTACCTAAGAACTCTGAATAGTAACTTACTTATCTACTCACTCTCCTTACTATGGAGTCATTTAGAAAAATACACTAACAGGAATACTATTAATAGTGTTTTCCTACTTTCTATTGTTGAGCTTTTCGGTTGCTAATCAATTATTAATTGAACAATTAAGGAAAACTGCTTACATATTTGTGCTTTAGTTTTCTCATTTCTAAGGTAAAGATAATAATAATAACACCTATCACAGAAAGTTATTGTAAAACATTAATTTATTCTATGAGTAATTTTGGTTCAGTGCCTACTATCTGCCAGGCATTATTTTCTAGATAATTGATCTACATTACAAATGAAAATAACAAAGATCTCTGCTATTGTGGAACTTATATTCTAGAAGGCACCGACAAACAATAAAAAAGGAAACCTAATAAATGAGTAGTGATAAATGGTGTACACTATAGCTATAAGAATTATGGGGGAAAAAATTTAAAAAGTAGGTCAGGGTAAATAAAAAAAGTGTTAAAGAAAGGGATGAGTTACAATTTAAAATAAATTAGTGAGATACACTTGAACAAGAATATGACTTTTGAGCAAGGCTGATTACAAGTCATGCATGTATCTAGCGTGAGCATTCACAGCTGAGGGAATAACTTCAGGTAACTAAGACTCCTAAGATGAGAGCAAGAGATAATGACTGTAGTAACTGAAGCTCAAGAATGTTAAGTGACTTCTTCAAATTTGGATGAATCTTAAAAAAAGCTTGGAGTGTAATAAAAAGTGAGAATTATTTTCATTTCTTACAAAACTGTCACACTCAGTGTCTCCTAACTTTCTCACTGGATCAATTCTGATAATGTATAAAACTTACAATAAATAAATAAACTAGTTTTACTCATGAATGTTCAAAATAATTTAAGATCATAAGCACCCCTATTGAATCTTTTAAAGTTTTAGTGTCAGAGAGAACAAACATGCTCATATATACAAATGTTCAACAGCCCCTGTCCAATAAACAGAATATTCTACTGTAACAGACAGATTCTAAGATGGTCACAATTATCCCCATTTCCTGGCATTAATAGCCTTTTATATTCCCTTCCCTTTGAGTATGGGTGGTACTTGTGATGTGCCTCTGACCAATAGAATATAATAAAGATTATAGATATATATGATTATATGTACATGATTGCATTACATAAAATTATAATGCTTAAGAATCTTTCCCTTGTTAGCTTTGAAAAGACCAACCAGCCTTGTTATGAGCTGCCTTATGCAGAGAGCCACATAACAGGGAATTGAGGGTAGTCTTCACTCAAGTGGAAGCAAGGAGCTTATACTTTCATTTTGACAACATCTAAGGACTTGGATTATGCCAACAACCATATAAGCTTGAAAGTTGATCCTTCCCCAATCAAGTCTCCTATGAGAACCCAGCTCTGGTTGACATGGGGATAGCAGTCTTGCAAAAACCCAGGTAAGCACCTTTTTCCTACTAAAGAAAGTTAAGATCCTGAACAGAAATATAGAAATAAGTCCTATTCATTCAGATACCCACTGGAATCAAATGAGTGCTTGTGTATAAATAGGAAAGAGTTGTGGGAACATAATATTTACCAAAAGTAACCATAACAACTCTATACCATCATGGTCTTCTACATAAATACCTAATGTTGCCCCATTCTCTTTAAATAGTGAAATCTATGTCTTTTCCCCTTAAATCTGGATTAACTAGCAACTAATTCAACCAATAGGATATGTCAGAAATGGTTTTGTATGACCCTAAAATGCAATAAAACTTTTACCTTGCCTTTTGGGGCATTTTTATGGCATTCTGAGTGCCCCATAAAATTTCTGACTATTCTGAGGTGACCATGCTGTGCAGGAGCCCATGCCACATGGAGAGGCCTTGTGAAGGCCTTCCAGTTAACAAGTTCAATTGAAGCCCCAGCCTACAACTAGCATCAACCGTCAGTTGCAAACGAGGGTGCCTAAGGATAATTCTAGTATCCGCCGTAGACTGTCCAGCTTATCTGTGCCTGAGTTGTTCCATGAGAGTCCTTGTTCGGATTCTTGACATGTGGACTCCATAAATACAATAAAATGATTGTTTTAAGCTGCTAAGGATTGGAATAGTTTTGCTGTTGTTGTTTTTTTATGAAGACATAATAACCAGAACATATTGGACTCCATACAGTTCAAATGAGGTGTTCAAAGTGATTGTCCCCATTCCCTGCTTAGACAAATCCCTTATGCTGCTCCCCCGCCTTTTTTTTATTATGAAGCCAGATTTTTAGCCTTTTATCACCTCATAGACTCCTAAGCCATCATTTTTAATTTAACTTGCCAAAAGTTGTCTTCTCTTGCTTGCAACCAATGAGTGCAAGTTGATTCTGTATCTCTTTGCACTGATACTGTACTAGTGAAATACATGCGCGAGGAAGCATACTTCTAGTAATGGAAACGAGAGGTCTATCTCCCCCCAAACCTCCATCCCTGAGGACATTGGATGATAATTTCTATCAAGGTAAAAAATTTTTCCTTTCGATAGCACAGATATCCAAAGCAAATGGAGGCACAGAACAGTTTTGTTTTGTTTTGTTTTTTTTGGAACAGTAGTTTTTTAATAGAAAAAATTACTGAGAAATCCAGATTACATATAATCTACACTTTTGAGTTCAAGAGTTTTGTCCAAAGTTAAAAGTTGAAAAGTTTGCAGACATGACTTGAATCCACTGGGTCTGGTAGGAGTGTTTTTGTTTTTTACCATGTAATATAATAGACCTACATATTTCTAAGTTAATTACTATATGATCTCCTTTCTAAAAGAGAAATTTCATGTCCCAGTTATTTATTTGATATGTACGAACATAAAGCTGAATATAAATTCATTATGTTTATTACTGCTATAAAAAAACAAAAACATTTTAAAGTTGAATGCAAAGAAAACTATGGGGCAATTGACTTTATATTACAAATCATTAATTTAATACAATAAATTGATAATGACACTATATAACATACTCTAGTGTGTTCTTATTTATGTGTGTCAGATGAAAATACATAATTTTACTGTAAATCTTGTGTGTGATCATGATGTCATTTTGTATGAAGGAGTAATTGGCATATTTAGGTTTTTTCTTTTTTCTCATGCTCACAAAAGAATTGGTAATAATAGAGCCAAATTTAAATACAGGCACCACACTTCTAATGAAGCAGTTATGTGTACTTTGGATATCCATTTGAAAATGTATTATTCATCAAAACATGCAATGTCAAGGGGTTCCCTGGTGGTGTAGTGGCTGGACTTCAGCACTGTTAACGCTGTGGCCTGGGTTTGATTCCCACCCAGGAAACAACCTCCCCTAAAAAAAAGAAAATAATGCAATGTCATTTGTCTGTATATGTTTATCTGTGTGCAGATAGTCTATAGTATAGCTATGTACATATGTATATACACACATATATGATATGTTTTGTATTTACCTATAAATATTCTTAAGATTTATTCCACAACACAGTTAATTCACTTCAAAGCAGTTTGGTCATTTAGGGTATTGCATTTATTTTTTGTTAGGCAGGACCTAAGGAACATTTATTTTAGGGCTCTTTTGCCTTATTATTGAGGCAAAGTGTATCTGAGTCCACTATCCAACACCCCATCAATTATTAGGTTTTTCCACTCTGGCTGTTCTCTTCTCTACTACTCCACCCTGTGAATGCTACCAGTTCCCTATTAAATGAGTAAAACCAAAATTCCAGCCCCATATTCTTCAATGCGTGGAGTCCACTGGCCTCCTCCTGGTTTCCATTTCCTGTGTTTTAGCTTGGAAATTCTCTCCAGGCATTATATTGGGCCAATTGTACGTCTATCACACTCAATGATCATTGAACCTAGCTGAATTATGAAAACTATCATTTCATGTATTTTGTCTAGCTATCAGTTGCTTCAAGAGAAAGGGTGAATCCAGTTCCTATTACTCCATCCAAACTAGTGGCAGAGTTATAGGATATCAGTTTTTAAATGAGATAGGCAATGTTTTATGGGGATGGAAATATATAATGCTCATCTCCTGCAGTAAACCTTGGATATTGGCCCCACCTGAATATATTTAAGCTCTGTATATTTGATATAGTTACCAAAGCAAATAACTGTAGTTCATTTTATATTGAGGAATAAAAGACATAATTAACTCATAGGGACATTGTGTCTCAGTTGTCCAACTTTAACACAAAATAAATGACACAGAAAAGACTTGGGTCTGTATTCATTGTTCATTTGTGCTATTTAGTAAGCAAGCTTACATTTTCTTTTAATATTCTTTTATTATACAGACTAAAATGTCTTTCATTTCACAATGTATTTATTTTTTGTTGTTAAGTAAAATTGAATTAAATTACAACCTAACCACAAAGAACTTGTAGTGTTATGATTAGCATATGCTGCGATTGATGAGAACTACATATGAATACAGCAGTGTTTAGAAAGGTAGCTTTCTCAATGTCAATAAATCAATCTATCCCCAGAAGTAGCACAGGGTTCACCCACAATGATAGACCAATCAAACATTTGACAATGAATTATATTCAATCCAGGAAGTGTTAATTTGGATTATTAGGTAGTACTCATGACACAAACATAGGTATTATAAGTGATTTTTCTGAAAAATACAATATTCTATCTACAGAAATAATTCTATCTTTTCATAAGAGAAAAGCTAGCTAGCAAAATATTCTATGGTTAATTGAGTGTATTAACAGTATTATCAAGACAGATGGGATTTTTACTTTTTTAATATCACTCTTCTTTATTATCACAATGGTTCTATTAATTGAAGTAAATCTTCATTTTCAAATTTAATTGCCCCCTTCCAGGGAAAGGTGGTGGATTAGGGGAACACAGTGTCCACACTCTCTCTGGATCACACCAAGGTTAGAGCTGGACGGGGGAATGGTAGAGCTTGAGAAACATGGGAAGACTGACAGAACACAGCCCAGACAACTGTGGAAATAAGGAAAGAACCCCAATTGAAGCAGGAAAGCCTCTCTGTGGCTTCCGGAAGAGAGGCCAGTGTTGCTCTACCACTCCTCCCACACAGCTAAAAGTGGGAAATGAGTGAAAAACCACTGGGCTCTCCAAAAAATTATTATGTTATCTTTATTTTTTCTAATTTTACTCTTTTTTCTTTTTGGCAATTTTATCATTACTCTTTTTTTTTCATTACTCTTTCTGAATTTCTATTTTTTCTGTATTTTTTATATTTTTATTTTAGTTGCATTATTTTTTTCATTTTATTTTTCTAATTAAAATTATCATTTTTTTTTCAAAGTGTGCTCAAGCACACTGGAGATTTGCCCAATTTAACTCCTATTGGCTGAGCAATTGGCCTTGCCCAACTATTAGAGGAAGATGTTCTTGAAGACTTTTGTAAGAGCAGTTGTCTGTGATTCCACAGAGGCTTTTGGAGCTACTGTGCTACTGTTGCAGGGCAAGTAAAAGAGTGCTGCCAGTGTTAGACCGTGGGGCCCATAGCAAAAGAGAAAGAAAAAAGAAAAAAGATTTAATTTTTTTTCTTTTAATTCTACCTTTTTTTTCCTTCTCATCTTCCACCATAGGGCTTACAGGAAAATTTTTTTCTTTTTTTTAAATTTTACCTTTTTGCTTTTTTTGTCTTCTTTTTTCTTTTTCTCAATGCTTTTTAATGATTTTTTAATGTGTATTTCATTTCTTTAATTTCATTTTTTTAATTTTTAAATACTTAAAAAATTTTGTATATATTTTTAATTTTATTTTTTAATCCTTATTTTATATTTTTTTATTTCACTATTATTATTAATAATTCTTTCCCTTCTTTTCTTTCAAAGTGCACACAGGCACGCTGAAATGTTACCTTGTCTACATAAAAAAACTATGAGCGACTGAGTGATCACCCCTACCCTACCAACAGAGGAAGACTTTCTTTCAGTCGTTTGCAGAAGTAGCTGTCAGAATCTGCATGGGGAACTCCCAGTGCTGCTCTGCCACACCCCTGGGACAACTAACAGTGTGCTGCATGCTGATTTTTTTAAAAATATATTTGTTTGTTTGTGTGTCTGTTTCTCGTCATTTAGTGAACACAGGCCATTCAGAGATTTGCCCTGTCAACACAGAGGAACTCTAGGTGGATGAGAGATCAGCCACATCTTACTAATGGGGAGGTACTTTCTTGCAGACCTCAGTGGGAGAAACTGTCTGCAATAAAAGAGGAAACTTTCAGCATTACTCTGCAACTTCCCTTAGGCCGTTAATGGTGTTCTGTGAGTATACCACCCAACCGCAACTGAAGAACACACACAACACTCACAAAAGACAAGCCTAAATACCACACACAAGAGATCAGAGAGATTGCACCATTGGACCACACCAGGACACATACTACATAAAGCCACCATGCAACGACTAAGAGACATAAGAGATACACCTGCTACATAGAAGCAAATACAGAGAAGAAGCATGAATGGGGAAACAGAGAAATACATACCAAATAAAGGAGCAAGAGAAAACTCCAGAATACAGTTAAATTAAATGGATGCAATCAATCTACAAGAGAAAGAGTTTAGAATACATGTTATAAGAATCCTTAAGGAACATACTGAAATCTTCAAAAAAAGGATAGCAACCAAAAAGAAGGAAATCATAAAAAACAACCAATCAGAAATAAAGAATACAATAACTGAAATGGAGACTACACTAGAAAGAATCAATAATGGGTTAGATGAAGGAGAAAATCGAATCAGCAATCTGGGAGACAAGTTAGCAAAAAATACCCAAATGGAGAAACAAAGAGAAAAAAGAGTTTTTAAAAAATGAAGACAGCCTCAGAGGCCTCTGGGACAATATCACACATAACAACATTCAGATCATAGGGATAGCAGAAGAGAGGAAACAAGGGATAGAGAACTCACTTGAAGAAATAATAACTAAAAAATGTCCTAACTTGGCAAAAAAACAGAAACGCCCAGGAAGTGCAGTCCCAACCAGATGAACCCAAACAGGCCTCCACCAAGACACATCATAATTAGTAATAAAATGGCAAAAGTTAAAGACCAAGAGAGAATCCTAAAAACAGCAAGAGAAAGACAACAATTTACGAGCAAAGTAGTTCCCATAAGATCATCAGATTTCTCAATAGAAAATTTGCAGACCAGAAGAGAGTAGCAAGAAATATTCAAAGTAATGAAAAACAAAGGCCTAAAACCAAGACTATTCTGCCTGGCAAGGTTATCATTTAAAATTGAAGAGAGATAAAGAGCTTCCCAGATAAGAAAAAGCTAAAGGAGTTTACTACCACAAGGCCAACATTACAAGAAATGCTAAAGGGGCTTATTTAAGCAGAAGAAAGGGGAAAATAAGCAAACAAAAAATAAAACTCAAAAACAAGAATAAAAACAGGGCAATTAATATGTACTTATCAATAATCACTTTAAATGTAAAAGCACTACATGCTCCAATCAAAATACATAAGGTAGCTGAATGGATAAGAAAGCAAGACTCAGGCATTTAATGTCTATAAGAGATTCACCTCAGAAGTAAAGGCACACATAGACTGAAAGTAAAGGGATGAAAAAGGATATTTCATGCAAATGAACATGAATAAAAAGCTGCAGTAGCAATATTTACATTGGACAAAATAAACTTTAAAACAAAGACTAGAATAAGAGACAAAAAAGGTCATTACATAATTATAAAAGGATCGACCCAACAAGAAGACATCACTCTAGTAAACATTTATGCACCAAACATAGGAGCACCGAAATACATAAAGCAAATATTGACTGACATAAAGTCAGCATCAACAGTAACACAATCATAGGAGGAAACTTTAACACCCCACTGACAACAGTGGACAGATCTTCCAGACAGAAAATCAACACGGATACAGTGACCTTAAATGACAAACTAGGTCAGAAGATTTAGTTGATATTTTTAGAGTATTATATCCCAAAGCAGCAGAATATACATTCTTTTCAAATGCACATGAAACATTTTCCAAGATAGACCACATGTTAGCCCACAAAATAAGCCTCAGTATATTTAAGAAAATGGAAACCATATCCAGCACCCTCTTTGGCCACAACAGTAGGAAAATAGAAATCAATGACAAGATAAAAACTAAAAAGTGCACAAACACGTGGAGGCTAAACAATATGCTACTTAACAATGAATGAGTCAACAATAAGATTAAGGAAGAAATGAAAAGGTACCTTGAGACAAATAAGAATGAAAACACAACTACTAAAAAACTATGGGACATAGTAAAAGAAGTCCTGACAGGAAAATTCATGGCAATGCAGGCCTTCCTAAAGAAACAAGAAAAATCTCAAATAAAAGGTTTAATCTTACACCTAAAGAAACTGAAAATAGAACATCAAACAAAGTCCAAAATGAGTACAAGGAAGGAAATAATAAAAATCAGAGTGGAAATAAATGAAATTGAGACTAAGAAGACAATACAAAAGATCACTGAAACCAAGAGTTGGTTCTTCAAAAAGATAAACAAAGTTGACAAACTTTAACCAGACTGCTAAGAAAGAAAGAGAGAGGACACAAACAAATAAAATCAGAAATGAAAGAGAAGTGACAACAGACACCACAAAAATACAAGAAATTATAAGAAAATACTAAGAGCAACTATATGCCAACAAATTTGGACAATCTGGAAGAAATGGATGGATTCCTAGAAACATGCAAAATTTCCAGGTTAAATCTAGAAGAAACAGAAAATCTAAAGAGACCAATATTACTAACAACAAAATCAAATCAACAATCATCAAGCTCCCAACAGACAAAAGTCCTGGATCAAATGGCTTCACAGGTGAATTTTACTAAACGTTCACAAAAATATTAACACCTCTGCTCCTCAAATTATTTTTAAAAATCCAAGAAGAGGGCAGTCTCCTCAACTCATTTTATGAGGTGACCATTATCCTGATTCCAAAACCAGATGAAGACACTGCAAAAAAAGAAAACTATAGGCCAATGTCCCTTATGAACATAGATGCAAAAATTCTCAAAAAAATTTAGCAAATCAAATTTAACAATATGTTAAAAAAAATCCACCATGATTAGGTGGGATCATTTCTAGGATGCAAATTTGGTTCAATATATACATTAATTAGCATGATTATACCACATAAACAAAATGAAAAATAAAAATCCTATGATCATTTCAATGGAATGCAGAAAAAGCATTCGACAAAATTCAGCAGCCATTTATGATAAAAAATGCTCAGCAAAGTAGGAATAGAAAGAACATATCTAATATAATAAAGGCTATATATGATAAACCCATAGCT